>CM076584.1:903773414-904078272 GCA_034641835.2 Pinus albicaulis | reverse complement strand
AATGGGGGAAATCGTTCAAAGAGGGCGCACCAATTGGCGCTCTGTCCCAGAGTCGCACTTGCACTAGCCAATTTAAGCAGTGTTTTTTAAAAATAAATGGTGGAAGTTTCGTCCTAACAAATTCCTGGACTGATATCTATCTTGAGTTGGGAGGTTTGGCTACGGATCTCCATAGAGAGGAAGTGGTTTGCCACCTCTCATGGAAGCTTCCTTGATGATAGGGCCAATCCCATGATTATAGGGATCCCAACTCCCCTTCCTCCATCTATAAAAGCTTGCTCATCTCCATTGCAAGCTAGTCTTCAAGTCTTCAAGTTCCCAAATTCCCAAGAGCCTTATGCCACAAGAGCCTTGTTAGTATGAATTCTTCGTCGAAGTGTACGAAAAAGAACCACTTTAGCTACGCATAACTAATAGCCCTAACAACAATAGAGGCTGCCAAACATCTTCAGATCTGCGATTAGTAGTTAAAATGCTGCAACAAACAGATCTATAAATGGAAAGACATTAAGCAGTAAAAGTAAAGAGTTTTCTCCATGCATCCAACAGACAAACAAACAGATCTATAAATAGAAAGACATTAAGCAGAAAAGTAAAGAGTTTGCTCCATGCATCCAACAGACAAGACAAGAACACGATTTTTGAATGAATTTTTATATTACAGGGCACCTGGGAGGAAACAAGAAGGTGTATCCAGATCTCCTCAATGGGATGAGTTCTTTGTAGTCCTCAGCACTTCAGATCTAAGCTTTCTCTCTCTTGTAGATGTAGAAAACCCAATGCAGAAAGTAGAGCTCAATGGGAGCAAATGGTAGAAAAATGAGACCAAGTGTATAGATCCAGAGTGATCTAATAGGCAACAAAAGGCGAAGAATGATGGGGAAAACCCTCCTATTTATAACAAAATATTGGGTCCTTCTAGATCTTGGTGCATGATTAAAATAATGTTAATCACATCTAGATCCACCTCTATGGAATATTTTATTATTATTTGTTGGAGGAAAAGGGTGTTTGACTTGGGTCAAATCCCTTGATTAGTGAAAAATAAATAAATAAATGATTTATTTATCTTTTTAAGGAAGTGGTTGGGATATAATCAAATAAATAATGATTTATTTGATTAATGGTGGTTGATTTAGTCATATTTAACAAGGAATATTATTAAATAATTATTCCTAGAAAATAATAAGATAACTATGGGTTTATCTCATTAATTTCTTTGTTTTTGGGTTAAACATGATTGGGAATAATAATTAAATTATGGTTTAATTAATTATTCCTTTTGGGGTTTCCTAATTAACATAGTGAAAGTAGTTTTACTTGGGGTAAAACTGGTCTTACATGGTGTACTTGGGTCCATCTAATGATGAAAGATTAGATGACCAAAAAATGGTGTAACAGATTGCCCCCCAGCGTGCGAGTGTCAGGAGCAAATCGTATGACCGAAGTACGTTGTAAGAACACAGTCACTAGACAACAAAAGGGATGTCAGAGAGAGAAATGTAAGGTAGATAGTGTGCTGAAGGACTAGACCCTGAGGAGATGAGACTCGCAGGTGCAACAAGTCTCTTTTTATGAGAGGGTACCTGTGCTGAAGGCGGCGGGGGAGGCATACCTATGCCCGCCGAGACAAAGTACAAAAGAATAGTGTGTCCGGTAAACAAGGGACCGAACCATAAAGTACAGCTGGCATAAGCAGGAGCCAGATAAGAATACAATGAAGAGTCTCACATACATGTTGTGCCTGGGATAACAGCCAGGACTAGTACAATAATATCTGAGTACATGAGATAGATACAACCCAAATGCCCCCTGTAAATGGGGAAGGGCTCACAAAATCTGACTGATACATGCAAATCATAGAGGTGCTGCAAGTGGCTAAGGCCAACATCATCAAAATCTGGAGCGGCATCAAGGGCTGCAATGAAGAGGTCATCCGGGCATGTGGGGGGCTACCTGCAGGGCCACCCCCTCATGAGGGCTGAGACATCTCACACACGCCCGGGAATCATCAAGAGCTGCTGCTGGGTCACTGGACTGTCCGGTATACGAATCTCGATCATGCTGAAAGGAGCTGGAGAAGCAATCAAGTCAAAGGGAGGTAAGAAATCCCCCTGCCTGATCCGAGGCACCGAACAAAAGTGGGAGCTGGAACCAAGGTACACCGCCCTCTAGACCTTGCTTCTGGAATAAGTGTGTTGAGGTCGACAGAAGGAGGCCCGCCTTAGGTGAGGCAATGAGAGATCCTCAACTAAGGCACGAGAGAAGAGCAATAGAGCGACGGACAGACTGACACTAATGATGATGGTGGGAATGGGAAGGATGGAGTGGCGAATGGACGACTTCCCTTGTTAGAGCATAAAGGGCATGAATGACATGGCAGCGACTGACACAATATCGACAGGGACAGGGGACAGTAGGGCTGAAGGTCATGATATGCGACACAAGAGAGGAACCAAGCAAAGAAGAATGGAGGGCTATAGTAGGATGTAAAAGGACGCAAGATAGACTCCATGAATGCAATGATGACTCAACTTGAATGCTCTAAACAAGGGCGACTTGATAGTGCTGCCACACAGTGAAGGCCCCAATGGGGGGGCATGGAAGCATGAGTACAAGGTGGGCACTCATGACGAAAATCGACACGAACATGGACAAGTAAGGGAGCGATATGGTGCCCCAAGTACAAGTGTCGTAAGTGAGGAAATTCGATTTTAAGGAGCGGTGAAGTGACCTTTCGTGGAAAAAATGTGTTCGGGTGAAGTGTCAAATCACCAAAAACTAATTAAAACCCATTTGAGAGCTCGGTGAGACCTAACCAGCGGTGCTGACGGTTCGTCGAACGGGGCTACGGTGTGGTCGCAGCAGTCGAAAGAAGAAACATGGGTTCTCTTTTAATGAGGCAGTTTTCCCTCCAAAATCATTCATTTGCTAGTGTTGCTGTGGTGAATGTGGAGAGGAGAGAAGGCCCTAAATCTTGCGGCGAACGTAGCGGACAAACCGACCGTTGGATTCGAGATCTGTCAGTTGGAGGTAAGAGGCCTAACCTTGCTCTTACATTTTGGTGGATTAGATTTGCAGTTTAGGGCCCAACACCCCAGAAACAGCCCCTCCCTCATCTCTACGGCCGGGTCGCACTTTTTGGGGCAAAAAGTGCGACCCAGGACGCAGGTTCTAGGGCAAAAAGTGCGACCTGGTCCAGAAAATGGCAGAAAACTGCGACCTGGGAGATGAGGGGGGTTTGGTGCTGTTTTATGGCTGGGAGTTGGGTTTTGGTGTGTGGTTATGGTTTTCCCAATCTGTACCCTGACAAAGATGATGTGTTTGTGCAGGTATGGCAGAGTTGCGGGTCAACTGGAGAGAGAGGGATCTGGGAACACTTCGGACAGAGATCCAGGCGGATCAGGGCGTTCGTCGTGTATTGGCCAGATTTGGGGTCCTCAAGTTTGTGGAGAACCCGTTGATGAGAGCAGGGGAGCCATTACTGGCCCAGATTATCAGTGATTGGGATCCAGATCAGGAGATCTTTGTAGTGCAAGGGCACAGGATCGAACTGACGGTCCAGGATGTGTACTTCCTGACCGGCCTCCCACCACTAGGGATTGTGGGAGACACGCGGCCAGTGCTGCCGCGGGGGCGGCATATCATGGAGTTCGTGGAACGCCATTGTCGACCGGGTCTTCAAGTCAAGGGGACTCGAATATCGGTCGGGGATCTAGAGAGGCTAGAAACTTGTGCAGTGGCCGCAGCTGTGCTGCGAATCCTGGGCAGCCAGGCGTTCCATCACATCACCGGTGGGCAGATGATGATAGTGGAGAGTGTGTTGGGTGGGACCTACTTTGGGTGGGCCCAAATGATGCTGGTAGCGCTAAAGCGACAGTTGTCGCTATGCAGGCGGTAGGTGAATCATGATTGCTCATATGGGACTTTATTGTGCGCCTTCTTCTTTGAGAAGATCCCGACCTTGAGGCCTCGTGTGCAGCTTCCAGATGGGGGCCCGAGAGAGCCCAGGATGCGTCGTTGGGGACGACTACTCTGCAGAGGAGGAGGAGGGGCAGTCGGGCGAGTGTTTCGACCGGAGTTCTTTGCCCATTGGGATCAGATGCCGTTGTACATAGACGACTACCCGTATAGTGGGATGAGCTACTGTGGGGATCCAGATCTGCCACTTCCGTCTGGTCGAGTCTGGGGGCCCGATGGTAAGTGACAAATTGCTATTCTTATATGGGCATGTTAAAGTTTTTGAATAGTAAATGATGATACTAATTCAGGGACTTTTGGTATGCAGATATAGCACCGGTAAAACCGGCCGGATATATGGGACGACTGACAGCGTCTGGAGCTACAGGTCCGAGTGGGTCGAGAGCAGCGCAGAATGAGGATGCAGCCGCCCTACTGGAGGACATCCGCCGTAGATGTGAGTAGCTTTTGACCGGGGTATCGGAGCGCGGGTGGCAGGATTTAGACGACCGGTACATAGAGCCATGTGTTGGTCTCCCCTCGGAGTGGCGAGGTATCATGCGGCGCATGGCGATGGCTGGTCAAGCTATGCGTGATCTACATGCTGCAGGGGCAGAGCCATTGGCCTGGGAGCCTCCAGATAGTGATTAGGGGCATATGGTGCCCCCTCTGATGTATGTAGGGGCAGGTGGTGCCCCCTATAGTGTATGGAGGGGCATATGGTGCCCCCAGTTTTTGGATTTTGTTTGTAACATGCTATGGGCATGTCGTATGTATATGTATATGTATGGAGGGGCATATGGTGCCCCCCAGTTTTTTGGATCATGCTATGGGCATGTCGTATGTATCAGAGTAGATGGACTCATCAATATATGGTTTGCGACACATATTATGGATATGTATCGGCTTTTTGATGGTTGATTTAATGTTATTGTCTTGTATGAATTGTGTGTGATAAATGCCAATCTAGAACATGGTTTGCAATACTATCCACGTAGTGATTCTGATCTCTGGGTACATGGTTGAAAGTTATGGTTTCAAACGCACGTATTAAGACTTTCACCCGTAAATAGCGTCTAAACAGCACGGGGTTATGCACACGATAAACACCATTGAGTTGCATTACAAGAAGCAGGGAATCCAAACGAACGTGCAGATGGCGGATGCGATGCAAGATGGCATCAGCTAATAGGCCACGCACTGCATCATATTCGGCCTGATTGTTGGTGGCAGAACCAATGCATACCCCGTTAGACAGAATGAGGTCATGCAAGGGGGTGAAGATGGCCCACCCTGCCGAGGCAAGATTCCTGGAGTAGCGACTTGCACCATCGGCGTAACTGATAAAGGGTGTGGACGGGGGGTCCTGCAAAATGGTGTGACAAGACAATAAATGAGGGGATGAAAGGAAATGACGGCAGCGTGAGGGCACAGAAGTCATCGAGCGGGAATGGCAGGAGGAAGGGGTAGGATGATCAAGACTCAGACAAGGTGGTGTATGAGAGCTATCGGAAACATGGTGAGGACTCGGGCTGCGGAGGTCAACAGAGACACAAGTGGAGTGATCTCGAGTATCAAGGGACACAACGGGGGAGGCTGCGGACGGGCTAGGCTCCGAGTGTCATGCGGAGGATGATAGGTAAAGGATGGTTACCGTGGACTCCGTCATCTGAACATCGGGGGGAGGGATGAAAATGGAAGCGGGAGGATCCTCGGGTTGGCCTGAAGCATACTGCGCGAGGATGGGAGAGGCAGATTGATTCTGTTCAACCTCATACTCTCGAATGACCTCTAAAGATGCGCGATAATGCGTCAGGTGAGGACAGCGGTGGGAGTAGTGGCCATGGACACCGCACAATGCGCACGGTTTGTTGGTGCGGAGAGTCTTGGGGTTCTTGGTGACGGACGAAGAGGAGGCTTCAGGGGCCGTAGATTCAGGGAACGTGACTTTAACCATGGGTTGGATACGGGGCAACTCGGGACAAGCATGGGTGGCATGACCGGCGACATCGCACAAGGCACAGGGCTTGGCAGGTTGGGGAGGGGTCGGGTCAGTCGTGGTGGTCTTATCTTTTGGTGCCCCCTTACGGGCTTTGCGTTTCTTCTCAGGAGTTGTCACGACAGGAGAAGGATCCTGCGGAGGTGCTGGAGGCACAGTAGCAACGGAAGAAGCGAGGGGGACCGGTTGGACCGGTGTCAAAGCCATGTAGGGTTTGGGGTGACCGGGAGGGGTGGCGGCTGGGGGATCAAGGTACCAGACCGGAATGCCCAAGGTCAGGTTAGGAAGGGAGAGGGTGGCCATGATGGGGACAGAATATACGCCAGGAGGGGGAGCCAGGAAAGGGATCTGTCCAGCAGGGTAATGGCCGGGAGGGACGGCTCCGAGATGGTTAAGGCCAGGGGGAACCGAGCCAGGGGGGTAAAGGGGTTCAGGGATACCAGCTGTAGGGGGAAGGCCAGAAGGAGGAGGTCCGGTTGGCAGAGAAGTATGGCTAGGAGCGGGTTGCGGAGGGCGAAGGGGCGGTTGCGGACTAGCCGAAGCAGGCCTCTTGAGGGCGGCCTGAGACGATTGCATCATGCAAACATTTGACAAGCTGGGATCGGGGATAGGAGGAGGGGTAAGACAAGGAAAATTTCCAAGTAGGGAGGAGTCCTTGTAAACGCTGGGGGAGACACTGGTCAGGGAATCGACGGTTTGCTTGTTGGCTACAGAAGAGATGGTGGTCTCAGAGGAGGTCTGAGAGGGAGGCTCATGATATGTCAACTGGTCAATGGTGACTATCTTCCCATTATGTGGAAAAGACATCTTGCGGAAAACCGCGGATGGGACAGCAGACATGGCATAGGTGTAGCTTCGCCCCAATAGAATGTTGTAGTCTAGAGGGGCGTCAATGACTTCGACGTCAACGCAAACGGTCTTACCGGCGAGGGTGATGGGACGGTTACGAAACAGGCCAATGGGCTGGGAGGCATGACCGTCCCACGCTCGAAGGGTGATCGTGGACGGGGCCAGCTCAGGGGATCCGAGTTGCTTCCAAACCGAAGCGGACATCACGCAGGTGGATGCCCCCTCATCGATTATACACCGGGATACAGTGGTGTTCCGGATTTTGACTGGGATTTGGAAAGCGATGGAAGGAGGAAGAGGGGGATGGTCCGATTGGGTGGCGTCGAAAACAATCATTTGGTCATCAGCAGGATCGACAGCGCCCACGGAAGATAGTAGAGCCTTCTTTTGAGAAGGGCATGACTGGAGGAGTTCCAGTGTGGAAATGGCAGCAGGGGATTGCGCCAAATCATCTACTATACTATACGATTGAGCGGCTCGACCAGAAGCAGCATTTCGGCGTAATGGGCCCTTTGGAATCTTTGGATGAACCTCAACTTTGGGTTGAGGGATGTGTAAGGGGCCACTGGATGTCGAAAGAGGCTCTGTAGAACCTGAAGATGGAGGCTCGGGAGCAGACTGAGCAGGAAGCTTGGGGTACTGGCGAGACCGAGTTTGAAGGTGAAGGTCGACGGAAGGGGAAGGATCGGAGCGCATCATAAGGATCTGGTAATCAGAGGAACCAGAAATGGACGAGGGGGTGGCTACATGGCTGTCGGGGGGTTGGGTAGCCATGAATCCTTGTTGAGGGAAAGGATCAGTGAACACAGCTGGCTGGGTCGTGGCCACATTAGGAGGAGCGTGAGGGGAGAGGTGTTGTCCGCGCAATGTGGCTTGAGACTCCCACATCTGTCGCATCTGGGGTAAGAGAGGACGATCGTGAGTGTAGTGACCGTAATCACTGCAACACGAACAGGGCTTGTTCCCAGTAGAGCGGCACATCCGGCACGGCGGAATACACGAGGAGCTGCGTTCCTGATGTTGGGTCCACAGGAGTGGGTCCTCGGTTACGAGGGCGGATAGGTTAGTTGCCTCTGCGCCCCTTCTTTGAGAAGAAGGGGATTAATCGCACCACTGCTGTGCAAATACACACCTTTGGAGGGGTGGTAAGTCTTTATTTGCGGGTTGTGAGGAGGGCAAAGGGAGGGCGGAAGCATATTCTGGAGGAGGCAGCGCCTTGCCGAGCTGTGGATAAAAGTAAGGGTTGGGTTGGCGACATTGGGAGTGAGGAGGTTGGGCAAGGAGGAGGCATGCCGTATCCTGGATACATATTCTTAGGGAGGGGAGAGTGCTGGGGAGTCTTGGCACTCCACTGAGAGACCATAGCCCATAGGGTGTTCGGATGGGTGGGAAAGAGATCCAACAATACCGTCGGCGGAATGAGATGCCCACGGGGCGTTAGCGCCACCGGGCCTGGGGATGTCAGGGAGAACGGTATAAACATAACCAGATTGAGCGTAGATCAGGTCATATTTTAAAGCTATTTGGAGGGCGGCTTCTTCGGATTGAGGAAAGTGAGAGGCGACATCTTTGCCGATGGGAGACGGGAGGGTGCGAAGGAACCAGTCCATGTAAACCCGATCTTCAAAGGGAGGGGCTCGACATAAGCTCCGTCTTCGTCGCCATTCCTGAACATGGGCGGAAAGGCGTGTGGAAGAGGATTGCTTAAATGAAGTCAAGAGCTCCGTACCAGTGTCGTATCGGAGAGGGAGCTGGAAGTACGACAAGAAGGCTTGGGCAAGAGTCTTGAACGTGGTATGGGAGGAAGTGGCCTGTTCGACATACCATTTAGAAGCTTCGCCGGTAAGCGTGCGTTGGAACAAACGAAGACGGATGGAGTCATCGGTAATGGAATTTGAGGAACACCACATGTGGAAAGACCGAACGTGATTGGTTGGATCTTCTCCATTAAGGCCCTCGAACTTAGGGATATCAGAGGGCAGCTTGGTGGGCATAGCGGGCCAGGTAGCATTGTGGTGAATAGGGTCATTAATCAACTGATGGAAATCGGGGAGGCTGAGGCCTGCAATGTATGGCAGCACAGGGGTGGCCGGGGTAGTGGTTGTGGCGGTTCCGCTAGAAGTGGGGCCGGCATTGGGGCCGGGAGAACCGCTAGCGTTAGGCCCTGGACCAGACATAGTGAAGGTAACAGGGGGAGAACCAGAAGGAGAAGGAGGACCCAATGAATCAGGAGAGGAGTCGGAGTGCGGACTCGAAGGTGGACTGGCTCGACGACGGCGGTGCGGAGCAGGTCGATCAACCGGAAACTGAGGGTGAAGGCCAAGAAGTCTCCGGAAAAGGCGCCTTGGGGGCGCAATGATGACAGGAAGAAGGAAACCGACAAGGGCAGAAGGGGACAGAATCAAGAAAGGTCAAGGGCAGATAAGGTGCAGTGACAATTGATTTTAGAGTCTTTGCCAGGCGGTGTTAACCAGGCGCTTCTTCACTTAGGGTCAGTGTGTGGTGTGCGTTAATTTTAATTTTTAAACCCTTTCCGTTGTTGAGAGCAATAAAAAGTGTGCTGCGTAGCTGAAAATAAACCTACAGAGAACAGAATATAATGCTGAAATAACAGAAAAATAACAGCTACATATGCATCTATTTAACCCAAGAAGGTGGGTCTCTCACAACTATGCTGAAAAGAAAGGGAAAAACTATGTAAAACACACATAAAGGGAGCTCAACAGATCTAGGGTCAAAAAGGGACAGAGATCTGGAGGATAAAGCTGCAGGCAAGAGGTGCAGATCACAGCCAAGAGACAGAGGCAAGGTGGCTGGAAAAAAGGAGGGAAATCAGCAAATAACCGGAGGGGGGGCGGGGGGGGCCTTCGAGTCCAAACAAAACGACAGAGGTAATTTGAAGGAAAAAGAGTGATTTCAAGGTCTGAGAAAGGAGGTAACAGATCACGAAGGAAAAAAGGGGCTGACTCTTTGAAACCGGCAGTGAAGCTTGACTAACACTCTTCAAAAAAGTGGAGGGTACTAAAAACCCTAGGGGTGGGTTCCCACTTAGATGAGTAAACGGATCGAGATCTTGGTCAAAGGCGAGGTGAGACAAAGAAATTTGGAAAACCACAACGAAGGCGCGGCGAGAACCCAAAAAAAAAATTGCGAAAAAATCTTTGGAAAAAAAGGCGAGTCGCGATTTCGACTCGTACGGGTTCGGAGTAGAAAAGCAGGGTGAAAAGTGGGCTTTGGAGGTCCGAATCGCGGGTTTAGGGCCAAAAGTCGACCTATTCCGGTTGTCTCGACGAAGAGAATTTTCATTAATATTCTTAAATGTCGATTCTTGGTGAAAAATTATCGCTACATAATAAAGACGAAAACACACGGAAGTTAGAAATTTTAAGTTTTAAGTTTTATGTGAAAAATGACATAAAAAGGGGAAAACTAGCGATGAAAAAAGCCTAGGGCACAGTAGTGGATATGCGAGGGCATAAGCAGCAGCTTCCGGGAGTCGGGTTGGGGGGCATGTCTTCAACTAAATCTTTAGTAAGGCTCTGAAAGCAGTGAATTACCAATCCATGTAATTTGTGTGAGAACCTGCTGTTCTTTGTCCGTGTGGATGAAGCCATGGAAGTCTTGGAACCTTTTAAGCTGTTCTACACCGCATACGGTAAGTTGTAAACGGCTTTCTTTGAGTCCTCCACCGATTGATCCTACGATTGGTCAGCGTGTCCTTGGTCGATCTCGATCCGTAGAGGCTGAGATTCAAGAATCCGTTTCACGACCAACCATTGGTCATGGGATCGATTGGGCGGCCGTCTGTGGTGCACCGGGTATTTCAGTGGAAAGTGGATCTCACCACCCCTCGAGTTCTTCTTGTTTCTTCGAATTCCTCGGATTTGGAGAGAAAGATTTTCCTATCCCTATATCTCATGAAGTTGCTGCTGCGCATACGCAAGTGATGGAGGTCTGAGGGAGGATATCCTCCCACCTTTGAGATGGAGGTTGTGGAGGATGCTCCTTCTTCTTCCGTAACACCGGGGAGAAGACCATCTCGGTGCGATGGTGGCCCTCCAAGTAGTTGGTCACTTCCTTTGATTGGAGCCGATTTACGGGATGCCGCCGTCTTATGTTCCTTTCGAGATCGGTACGGAGCTTTTGGTTTGTTCGTACCCGGCCTGGTATAGACGAAGGTGCATCGGCCCCCAGTGTTTATCCTCAACTACACGGCAAGCTTTTGGCTCACCGCAAAGCACTTCACTTTATTCTGTGAAATCTGTTGGCATTTAACAAAAGAACGAGTCAACCGTTGGGGATCCTTCCAAGTTACCTATTACTTTTGGAGGTAAAACCATCCATATGGATGTGATAGTTGTTCCGAACCCCTTAGATTTCAATCTTCTTTTGAGGCGTGATTACACCTATGCCATGGGAACACTTGGTCTCCTCCTTTTCGTGTGGTCGTTTTCCACATGAAGGATAGATTGTGACCATTGATAAACTTTGCGTTCTTTGGTCCTAATGCGACGTGCAGCCACCATCATCCCTTCCGATTTTTATCCTGTTATATACACCCACCACGGGTCAACTATGTGGCTACCTACCCGTGCTGTACTCGATTGATGGTTTCGTTGTACATCGTGTCTAAGAGACAGGATATGACTTTTGAATGTTTCTTCATCGAGTGGAACTCTTAGGAAGCGATGACTTCTTGTTCATTATGATATGAGGTCGGTCGGAGCATAGTTCCTTTTCTTGTGTCCGAAGCTCGTTAAAAAATGAAACAAGGTTGTCGGATCGAGTTCCTTGTCTTGTGTCAGAAGCTCCTTAAAAAATGAAACAAGGTTGTCACGACGTGGTTCCTTTTCTTGTGTCAAGAAAGCTCGTTAAAAAATGAAACAAAGTTGTGAATTGCAGTTCGATTTCTTGTGTCAAACTCCTTAAAAAATGGCTCACTTTGGTTGGAGCGAGTTCCTTGTCTTGTGTCAAGCTCCTTAAACCATGAAACAAGGTGTCCGAGGATGATTATTTAATGTGTCAACCTCATTGGAAACGATGAGCACGTTCTCGTTCAATTGAGGAGTCTTCGTTTAAGTTCTCGTAAAATCCGGTCGAGTCTTTCTCTTGATCTCGTGACTTGAACCTTCCACTCCATACGCAACTCATATGGTGAAACGAGGGGCATACCTCGAATTGAGTCACCATGTTTAGAGCATGCTTACTTTTTCAACCATAGTTTGTTTCCATTTCAAGCTTAGCAAATAGAGCCGGTTTCAAGCATAGTTTATCTTTGTTTCAAGCTTGTATAAAAATGGAAACAAATTCAAACGAGTTTCTGATTTCAAGGTTGTGCAAAGCCAGAAGCCCTTTCATTTACACTCTTGTGATTGCCATTTTATCGGCTGTTTTGCCGGATGAGCCTTGGTTTTCTCACTCCATCGTCACTATCTTTCTTGGCCGATCATATGCCTTCCTTGGTTATCTTACCGTTCACGAAGGCTTCTTTGCGATAAGTGATCTTATTGCTTGACCTCTTAACTACTTGTTACGACGATTCCTACATTACCGGAACCGGTTGCTACCCACTTTGCCACACTCGTTCCTCCGGGGGAGGAGTCAACTTTCGAAGCTCTTTTACGCTCTCTAAACATGAAAAGATTGTCGAGGCCATAATGGTTTAGGTCTCGTTAAAGTGGTACTTTTGGGTAAACATCACCGATGTCACGTTTTGTCTTTTCGGTACAGGATGGATTATTTACGAAAAGAATACCTAGCCTATCGCGACTGGAGGTTTTCTCGTATATTGTTTTCTTCCTTTCGGAGTCGAGAAACTATTTACGAAAAGGGACCGTTGGAGTTTACTTTCGATTGTCTTTTCAAACTCTCTAAACATGAAAAGAAGCGATGAAGTTACTCCCTTTGTCGGACTCGTTAAGCACGATGACAGTTAATCCATAATAAACGGTATTGATCCTGGACGTTCTAGAAGACTCGTTCGTGTACTGGGATGGATTCGTTGAAGAAAGACTTATATTACAAGCATATGCTATCCCCTTCAAGCTTGTTATCAAAAATAATTGGGGTGCTGCTTGGGAAATGGTGAGAAAAAATGGAACCCCGGCCATCATTGTATTATTGACGTGCTCCAACAAGCTCTTGAACATGGCACTTGTCGGTGTCAGAGTGTCGGGTTGAGGACATCTCATCTCGTTTTCACTTGCCTCAGTGGGTTTCGGTAATCACTTTTGACCTCTCATTTGCTCTTTTCCTCGTCGCCATGACCTTCTTTGAACTATTGATGTCAAATACTACAAACTCACTGCTCCGTTCCGTCATATGTTCAAGAAAGTTGACCTGCGCAAATATCAACCTCCCTCGATTCTCATACGATCGTGATTCATAAAAACATTGTGTTCCTCTGTCTCGTGTCGATGATGTGGGAAAAAACTATGGCCCACCTTCGATCGAGGTCGCTTCTGTCGACTTGACTCATTGTCAAAGTTGATCTAGAGACTCTCTTCTGGTGCCTTGGAGCACATCCTCAATGGCAAGTTCTTCACATTCGACGAGGTTCCATCATTGGCCTCCGATGTGTGATTCTACGGGTGTTCGACGCCAGCTCACATTGATTCACATGCCGTAGATTGTCTGTAGTACCTTGAGGGCCATCGTCATTATTGGTGGTACCTCTCGCGTACGTGCTTTCTTTTTCATATTTAAGGCGTTGTTAATGGATGATGTTCTTGCATGTTCGACTTCGGCTCATTTTATTCGCATGCTTGAACTTGTACTTTGTTCGGAGTCGAGATGGAGCGCAAGACACGGATTGTGTTTGTTGTATTCTAGAAATTTCGCGATTTTGTGGTTATCATGATTAGTTACATGACTCACTTATAGGATGGCTGCGACCATGCACAAGGTCTATTGTCGATCCTCAACTGGATGGTGCGTCCATGCCTTAGATCTAGATTATTGTATACTCGTTATGGATGGCTGCGCCCATACCACATATATATCATGTATCTACGGGAGTCTCCGTTATTTCTTCACGCGAGGTTTTTAAACCCGAGTTTTCGGTGTGGACACGTTCTTGTAAATCATTTCACCCCTCTCTCTCTCTCGGGCCTCGTATAGCTGGGGCATCTGTTACACGACAATTTTTCACCGTCTGCAATCCCATCCCGCACATTGGAGGGCTCATTCCGTGACTCACAGCGAGCGATGACATGGCCAGAAATCACTTTCATGACATCCTACGAACATGAGCTTTCATTGCCTGAAGACATCTCTGTGAAAAACTTCAAAAACACCTCTTTTTGCATTGGCGCGGGCGACGATTCGGTACCCGCGCCAATGAGGAAATCGTTCAAAGAGGGCGCACCAATTGGCGCTCGTCGAGTCGCACTTGCACTAGCCAATTTAAAAGGTGTTTTTAAAAATGATAGTGGAAGTTTCGTCCTAACAAATTCTGGGCCGATATCTATCTTGAGTTGGGAGGTTTGGCTACGGATCTCCATAGAGAGGAAGTGGTTTTTTGCCACCTCTCATGGGAAGCTTCATGATGATAAGACCCAATCCCATGATTATAGGGATCCCAACTCCTTCCTCCCATCTGTCAAAACTTGCTCCATCTCCATTACCAAGCTAGTCTTCAAGTCTTCAAGTTCCCAAATTCCCAAGAGCCTTATGCCACAAGAGCCTTGTTAGTATGAATTCTTCGTCGAAGTGTACGAAAAAGACACGCCCAGCTACGCCGCAACTGTGGCCCTGCCCAACAGCGAAATTTTGCCAAACATCTTCGGATCTGCGATTAGTAGTTAAAATGCTGCAACAAACGGTCCCATAAATGGAAAGACATTCAGCATTCAAAGTAAAGTTTGCTCCATGAATCCAACGGACAAGACAAGAACACGATTTTTTGAATGAATTTTTATATTACGGGGGGCACACAGGAGGAAACAAGAAGGTGTATCAGGATCAATATCAATGGGATGGGTTCTTTGTAGTCCTCGACACTTGAGATCTAAGCTTTCTCTCTCTTGTAGATGTAGAAACCCAATGCAGAAAGTAGAGCTCAATGGGAGCAAATGATAGAAAAATGAGACCAAGTGTATAGATCGAGTGATCTAATAGGCAACAAAAGGTGAAGAATGATGGGGAAAACCCTCCTATTTATAACAAAATATTGGGTCATTCTAGATCTTGGTGCATGATTAAAATAATGTTAATCAAATCTAGATCACCTCTATGGAATATTTTATTATTATTTGTTGGAGGGAAAGGGTGTTTGACTTGGGTCAAATCCCTTGATTAGTGAAGAATAAATAAATAAATGATTTATTTATCTTTTTAAGGAAAGTATGGACAGGATATAATCAAATAAATAATGATTTATTTAATTAATGGTGGTTGATTTGGTCATATTTAACAAGGAATATTATTTAAATAATTATTCCTAGAAAATAATAAGATAACTATGGGTTTATCTCATTAATTTCTTTGTTTTGGGTTAAACATGGTAGGAATAATAATTAAATTATGGTTTAATTAATTATTCCTTTTGAGATTTCTAATTAACATAGTGAAAGTAGTTTTATAAGTGCTTGGTCTTACATGGTGTGCCAGGTCCATCTAATGATGAAAGGTTAGATGACCAAAAAATGGTGTAACAAGCCTCGATAATTCCCATAAGGCCAATTTCAAGCAAGGAGACTATCATCAAGATCCGAAGAGAGAGGTTTTGTCCCATCCTTGATAGGCTTTTTCGAGGCGTGTTCATTGCTTATAGAAGAGGAATTCTTCGTCGAGAACTATGGTTGTAATTTTCCTTTGATTGATTATTAATGAACGACTATCGGTTATGGTTCCACTCTTGTTGTTTTTTATAATGATAAGTTGTAATCGCTACATTGACATATAGTTGCATCTATTGGATTTTACGCTTGCATTTGTTTTGTTTCTCGCATGTGCGGTGTCACATCACGGAGATCGTGATCTGCCGGAACGCTAAGGAAGCAGGAGCGCCACCTCTTCTACAATGAGCGCATTGGATTCCGGAGTAAGCCTTCATCGCTAATTGGTTTATTTTCAATTAGGAACACCGCACTATGGCGTGTGACGATTGTTGCTAGACCCGATGCAGGCCCAGTAAAAGGATCCACCTCTATCCGCAGAGGGGATTTACCTCCACAACAAAAATAAAAGGATGTGAGACTAATTTTAGGATTGTGCAAACCTTAAAATCCATAGGTTATATCTTTGCAAATATAATATTGAACCAAAGATTGAAATTTTGGCTAAATGTACTTCTCTGCTGTTTTGTAGTCTCTTCAAGAATTTCACCATATAAAGCTTCCTAGAATGTTGATATAAATTCTATAATTTCTTGGTTAATAAAAACCCTAGGATCATAGTTTTGATACCAAATTTTATGAACCAAACACCTTAAAAATGATAAAATTCAATGAATACAATCCACTTGGAAACCTCCTTTTATAATGAATCCTCTAAAACAAATAAGAGGATCGTAAGTCTAGGTCTCATGGTATACATAAGAGAAACAATACAATTATAATAGAAAGCATGTACAATGAAAATTTCTACATTACGTACTAATATATCAATATAAATGTAATAACTCAATATAAATGGCTTAATAAGGGGATTTATCTTGAATAGAATTGATATTATAAAGAATAAATTACATAGTAAAGTTATAAAAATTGAACATAGTAATCAAAGAATAAATGAACTACATTATGATACTTATTTATATAAAACTCACTTTTATAGATGTTGGTATTTAGACTATAGTGTCTCCTAACAATATTGAAATTTTCATCCTTGAAATTAACACATTAATTAGGGTGAATTATTATAAAATAATATACACAACTCATCCAATTTTAATTCTTGAATCCTGTTGCAGAGTGTCAGTTTCTTGCATCAATAGTCATAGCATATTCTAGTAAAATCATTTATCACTTACGATAATAATTTTACTCTACAACCAAACTACACATGGCATCCCTCCTATTGTCCTACCTTAGTGGAAAAAATCCAACCAAGCACAGCAGCAACATTATGTGGTCTAATCTTAAACATAATTAAGTTAAAGTGAAAACACGTATCATATTAATTGTTTGTGCATGCATAGCATGTGGAACATAAATATTACTAGAAATCACATTATTCTTAATATTTTCTTAGTTTCTGTACTAATTATAGGAATAATTCAACCTATAAAACTGTTTCTGAAAATTAGCTTGACTTGACACAATTTAGATCCATTTCTATCATAGTTGGTGAATAAGCCACAATGATTGTGGGCAAAATAATTTTGACAGGAAAAGATGGTATACTATCTACTCTTGCACGACATCACTTTTGGAAAAAACATGCAAGGACATTAACAAACTATATTATTTTCTTCTCACGAATGATGCATATAGTAGACATACTAGAGAAAAAGAATGGAACCTGAGATGATGGGAATGAGTATTCTTTTCACATAACAATGATAATTCAATATGTGCATTCATATATTTATTTAGAAATGATCGAGTAGTGACATTCTTATTTTGCTTGTTAAATCCCATTTAAGGGTTGGTTCATATCTGACAGTGTTTCTTCAAATTTGAATAGTATGCGTAATATTGAATTCATATGGTACTTGTGGCATCCTCAATGTTATACACGTACATATCCATAAAAAAACAATTAATAAATACCATTTAAAATTCATATATTTCCACCAATAACAACACAAGTAAAACATAAAGGTTGTTAAAATACGTCATATTTCCCATAAGCAACTGAATGCCCAACCCGCTACGTAAGTGTTGCTTGAAAATATTGGACCATGGCTATTATTAATTATTTATTTATTTTATATACATCATAATTAGTTTGTAGAACAATTTATTTAAGTTGAAGCATTGTTCCTCATGCTTACCCTCTGATACGATTTAGTTGTCCATTTTTTCATTCGAATTGTTCCAGTGTCAAAATTCTGTTGCCTATATTCATGCTATTTGTTGAAATTTATTAGAGTACAAAAAAAGCTTTCATGAATGCAAATCCCCTTCAAACCGAAAATTACATAAAATGATTCCATCAGCTATCTTCATCAGAGATTTGAGATAATGATTATATGCATTATCAAATATTTAGCCTTGAGCTTTCGTACCTTGCTATGTTTAGGGACATACCAAATTATTCTTAATATTGCTAAATTTTGAATATTACAATAAAAAATGTTATGAAATGAAGTAATGATAAAATATAACAATATAAATATATTAACATTTATAAATATTATTAAAGTAAGTATAATACTTCATGTAAATAATAATATTAAATGAATTTTGTAATATAACATGACCTTAAGGATATTATTATTAAATGAAGTAACATTACTTCACACCAAGATGCAGATTATGCCCTAAGAAAGCTACTTTTAGCCCAGCTAAGAATGCGTCTTCCTCGGGCATAAGAAATGGGTGCTATGAGGCCAGAGGCATCATGGGAGTGAAAGCCTACCCATTTACAAAACACCAGTGATTATTCCAAGTGGCATGGTTTTCCTTGAATAACGGTGATGAGTTAACTTTGCATTCAAAGATAACGATCGAGAGATGAATGTCCTCCTTTACTCGTTTGGAAATAGAGGTTATGATGAGTTTCCCAACGTAAAAAAAACATTACTTCACATGTAAATACTAATATTAAATGAAATTTTATTTTCTAATCTAAAATTAATGATTTCACCAAAATATAAAATATGAAATAACATTTATATCACTTCAAGATGAAAATAAATAAAAAATAATATAGTATGTAATTTGTTATAGTAAAACATTTTCAAATAAAAATAATAAAATCCATAACATTAAAACAATAATAATTTGCTATATTTAATTTAATTCCTCAAGCATATTAAAAAACAAACCTATTTTCATAATTTCTACATGAAAAAAAATACTAAAATTAAATATTCCACCAAATCAACATTTATACTCCTTAAAATTCCTAAATAAAATATTAAATATTTGATTTTTTATAATAAAATATTTTTCAAATAAAAGAAATCAAATCTATAACACTAAAAAAAAATAACAATTTAATATATTTAATTTCAATTTAAAATTTACATTAAAGAAAAAAAAACCTATTATCTATTAACATAATTTCTGCACCATGAAAAATACTAAAAATAAATAATATCTTGAAAATAAATCTGTAACATTGAATAAATAAATAAATAAAATTAATATATTTGATTCAATGACATAAAAACTAATAATAGAAAAAACCGAAAACAAACTGGTTACCATAATTTTTATTTCTACCACGACAAATACTACACTTAATGAGATTAACAATTTATGACCCTAACATAATCTTGCCTCTACCACTAATTAATTGATTCTCCCCAAAAATCTTTCTTCACAAGCGGTTGATCTTGGCATATGCTCCCTCCGCACGTCAACTTCACACAGCCGCCTCACATTTTTCACACAAATACATATGCATTCAATAACGCCTTTCCGTTATTCATTTAAACTAAAAGATATTATTAATTGATGTGGGTCCTGAAATGTTCTTGAGGAGGAAGCATTCCTTGCAAAATACATTCCTAAATAATAATTTAAAAAATTATTTTTCATATTTATTATTTTAATAAAAAGCATGCTATATATTTCGGTCATTAGATTTAACATTATTAAATAATAGTTGTTACGATTGGGTTAGGTGGCTTGTCTTGTTTCGAAATGAGAACATAACAATTTCAAATATGTACGAAGGTGCAGTGTGTGGAGCAGGAACATAAACCTATTTTCTCACACCTCCACACTTTGACTAAACTGTGATCGCTAGATATACCATCCAAAAAAGTTGAATACAAGTTCATTTTGTAATTCAAGTTCATCCACACCATTGCATTTTCCACTAAAATGACCATAGTCCTCGGCAAGTTGTCAAATTTGTATTCGACTTGGCATTACGTGTTTGACACGCCTTGTGTGTCCTAAGTGGCCAATCCAAAGCCATGAATTTTATCTTCCTCTTAAGCCATCGATGTCTACACTGCTTTCTCATTATTATTGGAGACAACCAATCCATGTGTATACCTCATCGACGTATCTAACTTTTGGCATTGCTTGTTAGAGACATTGTGTCCATGTGGATACGTTGATCTGGGCGTACATCGAAAATGATTCAAAAGTATGGAAAGTACAATGTGCAAATGAATCTTTTAAGCTTTCATTGTGCGGATCTCCGCACTCGAAGATAAATTGGAAATGACAACATAATTTAAAAATTAAATTAACATATTAATAGAACATGGAACACTAGACCTTTGTATTGAAATACATCAACACTACATTATCATAGAAGTTTTATATGCAATACGCTTTTATACTAAAGTCATTATAATACGAGGACATTGACTTCTCAATAGCATTTCTGATAAATACGTGGATGATAGAAATGATGCACTAACTTCTCAATAACATTTATATTAGCTGATTATCATGATCAACAGCTAGTTTGAACTTATTTTGTATGGTAAATTTCTAGCTATTTATAGAACGTGTAACCATGTTATTAAAACGATCAGCAAAGTGCGGAATAAATTCATACATTTATTAATAAAGTCCATTGTGTGGAGGAAGAGCCACATGATATTATTAGTAAAATTTTAATTATAAATAATGCATATATTTCTATTCTCGAATATCTCTTTGTTTAGGCACATGCATGGCAGGTCATGAAGGAAGTTTTCATTGTGTGGATCTCGGCACTTCACACTAAAGGCTTTTATTACTAATATTTTTAGTATTAAAAAATGTATACTTAATATTCGCAATCACCTTTGAGGTAAGTGTCGGAACCATACAATATTATTGGTAATGTTTTTGTTATAAATAATGCATATATTGCTTATTCATTTTTACTAAAACAACCCTCCTAACATCTCGGTATTTTATAGATATCATGAAGCATAATTCCTACCTCTATCACTAATTAATTGATTCTCCTAACACAGCTATTTTCACTGAGAAAACTCTCTACACAAGCATTTGTTCTCCACACATTCTCCCTCCACGCAACCTCCCCACTCTGAACAACTTCCTCTACACAACTACATCCACTTTCAATAATTCCTTTTAATAAATCATTGACTTTCAATTTTATTATTAATTGGTGTCGTCCCAAATGTTGTGGCCATTAAGCAGTCCTTAAATATGTTCCGAAATAATAATTAGTATTTGTATATTTAAGTATTTATATTGAAATCATGCTGTATATGTATCAACCATTATATTTAACATTTATTAAATAATCGTTGCACTAGTCTGGGTCGAAAAAAGGGTTTGTCTTGCTTTAGAAATAGAAAACATAATGCTTTCAAATATGTGTAGAATGATGGTGTGTCGAGAAAGAAGACAACCACACGCTCCACACCTCCACACTTTGATGGGGCACAATTGCTAAAAAATGCCATCCACATAAGCTAAATATAAGTTCGTGTAACGATGAATTCATCCACTCATTCGCTAAGGTGCCATAGTCATCCACCTCGTTCTCAAATGTATATTGGACACTTGGAATTAATTGATTTGACATGTATTCTATCTAATTGGCTGGTCAAAAGCCTTGCATTTCTCTTTCTCGTAACCTATCTCGATGTTTTGCACCATCTTTCACATTATTATTGGGGACAACCAATCCACATGTAAATCAAACAATGTATCACTTTTGGAATTACTTATTCGAACATTGTGTTCATGTGGAATGCAACGATCCCGAAATTGTTCCCATTGAAAACGATTCAGAAGATTGTGTCGAGACATGTGCAGAAATGTGAGAAATTCCGTTATGTAGAGGAAGCTTTCAAGTTTCATTGTATGGATCTCCACACTCTAGAGGTCAATGGTTGGTAATGACAACATAAAAGTTTAAGTACGTGAAAGGATGGTACGTGTAACTAGGAACATAAACTTCCTCATTGACATACATTCACATTACATTCTCATAGAGTTTGATACATGTATGATCATTTTATACTAAAGTAATTATAATACGAGAGGATTTAGATTCCTCAATGTGTTTCTATTACATGGTGGATGAAATAAGTAGTGCGTTAAGATTCTCAATCGTGTTTTTGTTAGCTAATTATAGTGATAACAACTAGTTCAAACTTATTTTGTATGGTAAGTTTATGTTTCTTATGACACATATAGTCATGATATTAAATCAATGGAAAGGTGTAGAATAAATGCGGAGCCTGTTAATAAAGTCCATTGTGTGGAGGAAGGATCCATATGGTATTATTGGTAATATTTTGATTGTCTATCTGTCATATTTTGTGTCTCGAATATCTCTTTGTTTAGTAACATGTGTGGAAGTGTGGAGGAATTCCATTGTGAGGAGGAAGCTTTCATTGTACGGATCCTGGACTTCACACTAAGAAGATTTTATTGCTAATATTTTTAAGTATAACATAATGCATACATTTTTTGAAATATCGTCAAGGTAATCAACTGAAACCATATAATGTGTGGTAATATTTTGGGTATAAATAATGCATATCTACGCTGTTCACTTTCACCAGGAAAAACCCTCTATACATCTTGATATTTTATAGATGTCGATGATTAGTTACGTGCAATAGCATCAATCCTCATATCATTGAGAAAAAGCTTTGTTTATAGTTATCTTTTTGAAATTAGGCACATATGTAGAAGTGCGAAGAAAGTCCATTATGCATAAGAGAGCTTTCAATATTTAATTGTGTGAATCTCCACATTTAGCATAAGGGCTTTCATTATTAATATTTTAGTATTAAATAATCTATATTCCCTATCCACAATAACATGAAGGCAAACGGTGGTCCCATGCGATATTATTGGTCATATTTTATTATAAATAATGTTTTTAACACTAACATTTTAGTATTAAATAATGATATTTTTTGTTCGCAATATTTTAATTATAAATAATTCATATTCATGTTCTTGAATATCCCTCGTCAATTGATTGAGTTAGAAAAGTGTGGAAAAGAATTATGATCAATGAAAATATGAATTGTTCTAGATGTCTGAATCATTCTCACCGCAACCATACAAGGAACCATAATGGTGGAGATTTCTTGACCTCCCCACCTTCCTTTCAGGAGCCTATGAAAAGAACACACCAAGTGCACCAATTCTAAGATCATTGAGCGTAAAGTTTGTTTTATGGTTATCTTTACGAAATTAGGCACATGTGTAGTGCGAAGTGTCGAAGGAAGTTCATTTGTGTCCAAAAGAAGCTTTATTGTTTGATTGTGTGTATCTTCACGGTATACCTGAGCTTGTAGATTTTTCTCGAACATGTGCATGTGTACGGACCTTTTGTTTTAATGTTGCCCAATCCTTCATTTATGTTGGAACGGTCTCCTACAAAATTTCTTGGCCCAGTCCATTTTGAATACTTTTGATTAGATTTAGTATGGCCAACGAAGTTTGCAGGATGGGTCAAAGCCCCGGCATTGTGAAGTGAAAGGGTAAAACCGATTACGAAAACCATGGTTTGCGGACCATAGGAAATTCTAGGATAGATTATTATAAATAGAGGAACATTTTGTATTTGTAAAGGTAGAGAAATAGAAACTGTACGTACGAATTAATTGTTTAAGTTATCTGTTTGAGTTTTTGGGAAAGGACTCTTATTTGGTGTGTGCGGAGATCCAGAATCATTTGTGTGTGAACCTTGTCGTTGTGTGCACAAGATGGGAAGGGGAACTATAAGAAGAAATTGATGAATTGATGAATAAGAAAGGTTGATAGAGAACTAAATGCAATGAGTACTCTTTGTGAATCATTGGTAATTCTCTTGCATTGTGCATTTACGTATTTAAAGTTCACGAAGATACGTAAGTGTGTTTTATGTATCTAGATCATTCTATTCATTGCTACAATGTTGTGCTACTGTCATAAAAGCATATAGTATAGATCTGGTGCGTGGATGAAAATAGAGACCTACTTGGCCTGCCGCGAGAATAAGGTATTTGGAGTATCGCATATTAAACGCGGCTACGCGCCTATTCTCCTTTCTTAAGTGCGGCTCGGTTCCGGCCACCCACCCATACCCTACTTTGGGTGAGACTTTGACACAATGCAAGTAGGCCATTACCGAAAGGAGCTAGTAGTATAGGGGTTTGTTGGCAAACCTTGAGCTCCGAACCTAGGTCGGGACCCTCGAGCCAACAATTTCCAATATACAATATCATTTTCATTTATCAAATTTAATATCGCATATTGTACTCGTCATTTGTGTAGTATAACATTAGTGTTTATACCATATTTTATTACATAATTATTGTAATGATAACAAATACTTCCTACAAACTTTTGAAAGGAATTTAGTACTATAACATGTGAAAAGGACATGTGTGTTATATGGAAAAAACTGTCGAGATGGTAATGTTCTGAAGATGCGAAAACTTGGAAATCACACTTAGCATTGAACAATTAATTAATTCTTGATCATATTAATATCTGTTTTAGGAAATTGATACACACTTATGTTATCCAAAATGATTAATAACATATACTAGGTAGTTATTGTAATGATTAATGGTTTTAAAACATGCCAATAAATTCATATTCATCATTATTATGAAATATTTTCTTTGATATTTATTTGTGAAGTAGATAATACATAGTGATATTAAAGAGTTGGCTTTGCTTGATACGAATGGCTAATTGTAAACAGAAAGATATGTGGAGGGTATAGTTTAAATATCTTAAGTAGGTGGAGGCCATGTAATAGTTATGCAAATGGACCCGATTCCATTTATTCGATAATGATTGAATCTATTTTGAAGGCTATTTCTCAGCAAATAGTCGAGTCTCATTTCTGATATGTGATGCCTATGTAAATGCAACATGGAAATGGATGGTGCTATTCGATCCGCAGCTTCCATTGATGTTAAAAACATAATTTTTTTTGGCAATGTAATGATACGGAAAAAAATTTGAGTTTGATAAAGTGCATAGTTAACAATGGAATATTTTATTTCATAAAAATTATAATGAATTTGAATGCTGGTTTCTCAGATTAAGGAAAAATAATGAGAAATATCTGAGGTTATATTTGTTAGCTAATCTACTTGTTTCGATGAACACGGTTCATTTAATATTTGGATAATGCGACAAATAAAATAATGCATCCAAGTCATGAATTGACATGTAAGATCCTGAAATCAAGTCACAAATTGGCATCTAAGATCTAAAATCACTTTATCTTCCACAAAAGGTAAAGGCGGCATATATCAAGGCAAGTCTACATAGTAATTATGCTCAGCTTACATTGCTTCAATGAATAAATACAAAAATATTTTTATTTATTGCAATAAGATATTTATTTAATCAAAATAGAATGCAATTTACGATATTAATAAAATAATATCTCAATATCGATTTATAAAGCATGTAAATATAATCATGAAACATAATCGTATCAATTAGTTGTGTGAAGTTGAAATTTAATTCAAACCTATATGATTTAAAGTATCACATGTCTATGATCTTTTACGATTAAGACAAGGCAAGTCAATACTATATGATGAAAATCATTAGTTAATGAATACAATTAAAATCGATAGTGATTCAAAATATCATTTTGAACCAATTCCTTCTCATTTTTACTTGCTTTGTATTGAATACGTAAAGTGTCCATTTTAATACAATGAACTAAAGGATGTTACTTTTGGGAAACTATATCAATGTTTTTAGTAAATAAGAAGCTTCTATTATATCGGAAAACGATAATTGCAATCATAGTGGGGGGTCTTGAGCTCAAGTCTCTTACCCAATATGTCATAGCTTTTATACGATGTCACAATTTTTCCTACTATTTTTATAGTAGTAATTAAAATAAACCCTTTTCACAAAAGTACAGAGGTGAGATAGAAAAAAAATTGCATTCATTAACAAACCCGGAAGTTTCTCAACGAGAACAAAATGAAATGATTTTATAGCAGTTGGATGAGACGAGATGGCCACTATACCCCAGAAGTCGGTTGCGAGATCCATCGAAAACAAAAACCCATGTTGTGAGTCCATAGGGCGCGAGAGTACCGATGAATGCAAAATACCATATGATTTAATTTTGTTAGAGGGGTTGTCTTCAAGCACGATTTTATCTTATCCACCGAATGTTATCGGCCCGAGGTGCCCTCAGCCTGTGGTGGCTTGTGGAAGCGTCCACCTAGCTCCTTTTTTATACTTGGAGAGTCTCCTCTACGGTTTTCATTGTGGCAATGCAATGCTTGAGCAATGCAGCGGGGGAAAATATCAGTGACAAAGTTGTGGCCCGATGCATAATTCAACATATATGGCGAATTTGGGATTGAGAGTGCGTCTAATTTTTCCTCTGGGGCCTTTGAATTCTTCATTTTCTTTTGAAGAGAGAACCAGTGCCAACATGGTGATGAACCCTCAGCTAAGCTTGAGAGGGTGGGTGAATCATTTTAGTACATTCATGGACATTAAAACACTTTTCTTTACACCCATTAACTACTTCATTTTATAAGAAGCGAATATATTATGAATCGAGAAAATTGAATGTGGACATCATGTAATTAAGAAGATTAAAAAGACATCCGCATCAACGCACGCAATCACATCAAGCACATAGACACCGAGATATAGGTGGAAACCCATAAGGAAAAGCACATCTTATTATTGTTGTGATGCAAAGGCAAGCTCCTACTCCTTCTCTGTTGATTTTTAAGCTCCAACCTACGAAATTTCTGATTTCTACAAGCTACAACTTGCAAGGAAGCTCCAAATCTGATAAATGTTAAGTACAACCTACGGAAGGCTCCTACTTCACCAGCTCAATTGGAATTTTCTCAAGCTAAAACTTGAAATGGAAGCACCAAATCCCATGTATTTTCTCGAGCTACAACCCATAGGAGGCTCCTGCCTCAACTTGACTCCAAATGGACAGCTATCAAGCTACAACTTGATATGAAGCTCCAACTCCTTTTACACTACAATAAAAATCATGTGTTGATTTACTGAATGTATCAACTACGGTATCCTCCTTCCTCACTATTTGCCTTTTTAACGCCTTCATTTCTACTTCATATCGGCTCACGATGTACACAACATCTCTATGATCTCTCTTTGATTCTTCTCTCTCTCCCCTCTAATTCTACAACTCTCTTAAATTATTGACTCTCTTCCATTCTGTAACGCTCTCCCGGCGCTGCGGATCTCTTCCATTCCCGTTGCTCTCTAACCTTCCTATGCACAACGTGTACATGTTTTATACATATAACTACATATTTGTTTTTGCATTCTACAAGGGTGAGGGTAAGCAGTCTAGCCCTATACCTTCCCTTACATTGATTCCTTACACTTTAGTTAAGTTATTACATCGGAAATAATCATTGTTACAACACTCATTGGATTTTTCCTATGCCTACGAACTTGCCTTTGCATCACATATAAAAATAATTAATTCATTTACATTTTATAGTTGCAACAAATATATTTCACTTAGACCTTTGAGCTCTTGGCTTTCGTGCATTTGTCCTTTTACGCATCATATGTCACTTTCTTTTATGTTTATATTTTGTTATATTATAATAGTTCTACACCAAATTCCTTTTCTGAGTCAACCCGGTTGACACATTTCCAAAGATGCCACCATATGCTCCTTTTCTCGAATGCCTTTCATCTTCCTTCCTTCTCTTCCCCACGGTCGGCCTTCTCCTTGTCTCAACACCGACTGCGCGAGAGGACTTTACGAGCCCTAACTCAACCCATGGTGCATGTATTCTTATCACCACAACATTTGCTTTGCCTTTGCCTTGCTTTACTGTTTTGTGTTGGGTCAATTACCGATTCTCCTTTAGCCACATTCGAGACCTTTTTCACTTAAACGGGCGTGAGATAGACTTTTAGAAATATATTCAATTTCCTTTGAAGAATGCATCACGTCCACTTTCCATTGCATTTCGGCGCATTCAAGCATTCTTCGTTATAAGGCTACGTTTTCTCTACGATGCAATTTAACAAAGGAAAACCTCATACTTCCGGATTTGAAGTATGTTAAATGGTAGTTACGAGGTGCATCACATTTGGTCCCTTTATCGCAATTAGCATTTCAACGATTCAACATGGTTCCTGGGTGTTATCCTCCCCGAGCTTGTGATGTGCGATATGCGATTGGGTCAACGCAGTTTAAATCGCTGAATTTTTAGTTTTGAATCATATCATCCGGCCTCTTCGCTCTTCACATTTCGCCATTTCAACATGGTACATAAGCATTATTCCATACAGAGCTTTGTGACTTTAAATATGCGATAAAAGGGTTAGGGTCCATGTCGGGGTGCCATGTCACTTTGCCACGTCACTGCCATATCATCTACCACATTACACCTGCGTCATCAAGATGTATTTGAAATTTGTGGGGTCAAGTCCATGTCATCTTCCATGTCAACATCCACGTCAACTGACCATGTCCTAATTGCCATGTCATCTCCTGCACTTCACATTTCGCAGTTACTGTGTCTGTTGTTTTTGATACTCATACTGCTGCGATGTTGCGATATGCGGTCGAGCCTTAGATTGTGATTGTGATTTGTGATATCTCTGTGTTCTTTATCCTAAGCTGTTTTTACGGGAAATTTACCCAACTACTGCAAAGAACTACATGCGCTACACATGCCTTCATGCAACGTGCAGACACAAACTAGAATGACTCTACCCATGCTTTCATGACTTTCTCCACTGATTGAATACGTTCATTACTTGTCTTAACATGTTCACAACTCGCCCTCATACATGACACTCTCGACCCAAACACAGTGCCTTTTCTCGTTTGCTCCTTTGCTGCCTTTGCTTCCTTGCTACTTTACTTACTTTTGCTCCTTGATAAAGCTTATAATGCTTCTCCCTGCCTTTCTTTGCTCTTATCTACTCCTTTTCTTAGTTATAGTGCAGTGTTACCCAGTCCATGCCTCTTTGACATTTGCTCTATGCCTTGCTCCTTCGCCTCTATTACTACTCATTTGGCACTTTGCTGCTCCTCTTCGTCTTTACTTCTCCTCCTTCATGTCATTTTTCCTTCTTTGCCTTATAAATCCTTTATACTCCTGTTTTGATCTCGATCTACTCCTTTGTCCTTAAATGATAATTTTAGTGCCTCTTTTCTACTCCTTTGCCATCAATGAAAATATTTCCAACATGGTTTTGAGCTGCCATGATAGCTCTATAGTTTGATTGTATAGATTCTCTGCGACAGCACAGTAAGCCCGGGTCGGTATCCACTGTTGGGCATCCACTTCCTTGGTGGTGATGCATCGGTGAGATTTCATGCTTGTCGTCTAAGGTTTTGATGTGCTCCGCGCTTCATGGGAAACCAAGGGATGGTATTGAGGTGGCTCTTCTAGACAAAGCCCGGCTTTGGTGCGGTACATGTTGGGATTATCCCAACGTTCATTTACGTCCGCGACCATGAAAAGGGCAGAGGTAAACACAAAGCAAGCCATGAGGACGATGGGAAGGGGGAGTAAAAGAATGGATCAGCGCGAGAGGGTTGAAAATAGAGCGACGAAGATGAGAGTTGAGGATATATGAGTGATACACATAGAGAGAGTAGACGTGAGGAGACAAGAGAAGGATAGTAATAGTGGACATGCCATTGAAAGAAGTCAAGGTAAAGGGTACACAAAACCAACATAGAGAAACATGAATGGATATTGGTCAAGGGATCAAATGGGTTAACGTCGGATATATCGCATCCATTTGGAGGTATTCTTCGCATCACGAGGTTGTGAGTGATCTTTCTTACGATAGACTTCATGATTAGGAGATATGAGAGTTAAGCCAAATATGACTTGAAGCTTGACCGATTAACCTTGAGGAAACTCCCCACGATTTCATTGTGCCTTTATTTATTATCATGCAATCTTGGAAGAGGAGCCCTTCTTCAGAGCCCCCATGCAAGGAGCGTAGTCTTGTGCTAACACACAGCTGCCTTCATTTTCTAACACATCTTGACTATTAGCCTTACATCTAAGCACTTCGAAATGGAGCCCTCGGCTCCTCGGCGTGATAATATGCAATGGAGGGGTCTGCTAAGACTCCAATTGTTTGTAACCTTAGTGATAGCGATTGCTACTTGGATTTTCTGATAGACCATAGTGGCTGGGCCGAGTCCTCGATGATGACGACCCAAAACCTTGGAATTTGGAAATGGCCGAGGTTGTGTCAGGAAAGAAACTTTGCATTTTTATTGGTGTACTTAGCTGCCTGTGTTTCCGGTGTAAATCCAAATAATTTCACCCTTTTCAATTCCTAAAGGATCCCCAATATCCCACCAACACCTTTAGCTGTTTCGTAGCTCCATTATAGTTTAATTTAGAGACATCTTTGTCGGGGAGAGAACCATTTATAGGGAGTATACGTGCTAGTCATGGATGTATTTATGATGTTTGGAGGGGGATTATAGCTCGAGGTTGCACAATCCTTGGGTCCTTGGGGTGAGGTGGGGCGATGGTTCGACAAATTGAAACATCAACTAATTCCACTGATCACCTGCGTGATTAAGGTAAGGATGCCATCAACCGATTTTTTTCCCTCTTAAAATTTAGGCATTTCTTTCCTTTCCACGACTACCCAAATAAAGCGTTGCCCAAAATTAAGTTCCAAGCTCATCACCATAGGGTGATGGGAAATTGGAATTTTCCAATTTTCCGAATGTAGAGTTAGAAAACATTTGGCCCAGCTCCCATAAATAATTTTGTAATCATAAATTTTTAGTAAATGATTGATTATTTCCTCCCAGTTCACACAAATGGAATCTTGAAGGATCCTTGAATCCATGTTTAAGTGAATTTTAATCGTATGTTCCCTTGCATAGTTAAAAGCCATAGAAATAGAGAAATTTTAGCCATAATTATCACATTCCCTTAAGTTTCCACTCTTGCTCAAATGGAAGATGGTAATGATTTTCCTTATAACCATATGCTTCCTTGAGATTAAAGTGCCAGTCAAGTTTTTTCCACACGGTATCTTTCACTCTATCAAAGTGGATTTTCCTTTCTTGAATAATGCTATCAAAGCCATGTGATCAAAGCCATTTATTGTGGTTCCAGCTCCTTCAACCTCAGTGGGTGTCTTTCCATCGTCGTTGTCATTTCTTAGTTTCAATATTGAGCCACTGCGTGATTTCTTTTATTTTAATTTCAATACATATTGATGTGAAATGGTCCTTGTTAAGTTTGGTGAATTCTTGCCATGCATCCTCACAAAGTGGTATTTTTCTCCATTTCCAATCTCCAAAGTCAAATACTTTTGGATGATGTCTTTGTTCTCCAAAATTGATTACGAATGGAAGAACCCTTTATGTTTTACCGCTGAGCTTGATGACGTCATATGTTGAGTAATTAGGTTTATGTTAGCTCTCAAATGATTCCACATCACTGTGTTCGGGTTTTCAAGCCATCACCACCATGTTTGGCTCCCAAGGCTTTTCTAAGAGGAGATTGGGGTCCCTCGAGACCAAGCCCTCCATGGCATTTTGGCTTGGGACATTCTCCAAGTAACTAGAGCCCATTTCTTCTTTTGTTTGAGCCCTCCAAGAAAATTTCTTTGTATTCATCTCACGAAAATTATGACAGACTTGAGGGTTTCCAAAGCCAGAAAATATACATGGGAATTTCTGTGACACAGTTGCTAGGACAATCCCTACACTGCCAAGTTGGCTTGATTTTAAGGTATAATTAAGTCTTTTTTGTGAATTTTTTTAGGATCTCTGTATTTTTCCTAAAGGTTTATCTAAGAGGGACACAAAGGTATCTAGATAGGAGAATATATATTTGGAAGCCTAAGTTTCCTTGTATTCTTCCTGCGAATAGCTAGAGGTAATGAAAATGAATAACTTGGATTTTCCTAGGTCAATGGAATTTACTAAGGCTTCGACAAGCAGTTAATAATTTCCTTAAATTTATCATCTTTTTGATTGAATTCCATCAAAGAGTATCTTCCACAAATTACTTGTGGTTTTGAGGTGGGGGTGTTGGAGCTTGAGGCCCATGTGTGTGTTGTTAAGTTTGGCGTGCTTATAGGTTTCTACGGGCTAAGCCGTATAGAGGAAGGGATACAAGGTCTGCTTGTCTTATACCTCTTGGAAGGAAGAAGGGCTTGGAAGGAAAAACATTCATGAGAATGGAGAAAAGAGTCTCCAAAAACATGGCCATGATCCATCTTGTATAGTCCTAGTTGAGAAACCAAAGTTTTGGGATCTCGTTCATGTAATTCAAACTTAACTTATCTAAAGGTTTCACCATGTCAAGTTGCATTATCATACCGAATTCTTCTAAGATTTAAGAGAGTGAATTAATTCATGGGATATGATCATTCTATTCATAATTTGACGATATCATACACAGTTAGATTAGAGAAAGTATGAGGAGGGGTAGGGCCGTGATTATATTTTCTAGGACTTTTTGAGATGATTTTTGTAGAATGCATTCGAGAGAAATGGGTCCTAGTGAGGCAGTGTCATCGCCTTCTTCTTTGGGAATGAACATCGGGAAGGTGGCAGTGAAGTTTTCAGAAACCATTTTATTGATTCTAGAATCGTCCACGGAGCATAATTTCATCTTTAATGAAAAGGCCAACATGCTTTGTAAAAGTCAATAATTGAAGAGGCTCTGTCAGTGAGGGCTTTCCCCGTGGGCATGTACGCAACAACCTCCCTCAGGAGAGACTTCCTAAATTCCCCTGTGGTCTTGGTTGAGAATGATTGGAATGTTATCGGTAATTTCCTTCACCTCTATGTTTATGTTCCCCCTTGTCTCCTCTGAGATTGTTGTAGTAGTAATTTACCATTATCTATGCCCTCATGATTATGGATAGCATTTCCATCCTTGGATTTGAAACTGAGGATTCTATTGTTTTCTATGTTGAATCATGGATCGGTAGAGAGGATGAGTTCACGTTCACCACATTTTGAGCCAATGTATCTAAATTATCCATGGATTTCTCCTCTTATATGAATATTTCTTCCCATATTTTATGAAGGCTATTTTTCTCACATTTTTATTTGGTCAAAGATGCCACTTTGGATGATATTTTCTAGAGAACTTCCATTTGCTCAACTCTTTTTTTATCTTTAAATATGTTTTCAAGAACTCTTTTTTTCAATGTTTATTTATTTATTTTTGGCACACTTTAACTTTTATTTGAAATTGATACATTCTCGTGTACGCATGTGTTGGTGTTCCTCCACCATTATTTCGAGTTGAGATGAAGTCGGGATGTTCCAACCGAATTTTCAAAGCGGAAAAGACACATTTTTGGGGCTTGTGAGATCTTCACTTTTAAAAAAAAATGGTCCTACGAGTCCGAGAGCCACATTTGGGAAGGATTTTGGCTTCATCTCACATGAGTTCATATAGATGAAAACGGAAGAGTATAAATTGATCTAAACTCAGAAATATGCCTTTCACGCCTCTTCTATTGTTCCATATGTGATGTCGTTCACCATTGGAATGTCAATCAAACCTAACATCCAAAGTTTCTTAGAAAATTCAAAGTCCATGTCCAACTTGCAGATACCTCCTTTCTTTTCATTGAGATTTAATACCATATTGAAAGTCCCTTTCCTTAATTCTTTTAGAAAAAGTAGCTTCAATGATTTGTGATCATTTTTAGCATCTTTATCTTTTTGCAACCCTTTGGGGGGCATATATGTTGTTACCTAAATATTTTCATTAGAATCAGATATTTAGAATTGTGGTGATTTATTTTTTGTTGCAACATGAGGATAAGCTCATGAGTGAGATTTTCCAAAAGGGTGTCTGCCCTCCAGGGGCCCCAAAGGCGAGGTTGGATGTCTCTGGCTATAGTTTTGAAGCAATATTTTGGAGTGTGTTAAGGTTTTCCGCATTAAGCTTGGTATCTTGAATGAGAATTATGTCTAGTTTGTATGTAGCGTTCTATGCTTCCAGAATATTTTTTTCCCCTATGACCATTTGGGCCTACTATATTCCAACGAGATACAATTCATAGAAACATGAGGGGAGTTAAAAGTAAAATCTCTTACCTTGCCTTTGTGTGATCTTGCTGCGAGTTCTTGTAGAAGACGCTTGTGGTGTTTCTTCCCTCATTTTCTGCAGGAGTCCTTTGGTGTTGTATTGATCTACTATCATGTTTTCAAAGATTTCTTTATGTGTTAGGTCATGCGGAAGTTCCCCTAGCTTGTGCCCTATTTTAGTTCTTCTTGTAACATATATGCCCCCTCTATTTTGAATGTGCTCCTCGGTGTACCCTCTTTTGAGCCAAATTTTCCCATTCTTCTAAAATGGAGTTTATATCCATTCCTTCAAGGGATTCCTCTGTTATTGTCGTATTCTAGTGAGGTTTCCTGTACTCATTTCCATATCTTTGTCCTGCGGAATAATCTTCTTGCTTGTTGGTGGCGAGGTTGTTCCATTGTGTCGGTGTGATTTTCGGGTGTTAGACGTTTTCTGGGTGTCTTCCTCATTTTTCCCTAATGTTGTTTCTTCTTAATCTTCCTATGAGGCTTCAAATTTGTTTTTGCTGGTTATTTGATAATGCCCCTATTTTCTCTGCTACTTCCTATTGTGTCTATTTTTGGTCCAACCTTGGTGAACCACTTGTTCTTGATTTATTTTGAACTTGCGTGTTGTTTTGTTGTGATTTGGCAAGGGCATTATTTGAATAGATGCATGTGCTCATGGAATTTCCTATAGAAGAATGGTATATGCTCATAATATATGTTTTTAATCGAAACTGTCCACGATGACAAGCAGCTGATACAGTAGAGCTCTGAAACGTCAAGTAAATGCATGTTCGGCATAGAGGATATAGTAGTCATTCCTTAATATGTCTGAAATTTTTATATATTCTCCTATCTCATATCCAATCCTTTAGCACAAATGGAGACCCGATAATATGTGGGAAGACGGTAGGTCGACCCGAAATGGTCCTCTCGTAAAATCCTCCTTTCCGGAGTGAAATTATCCTTGCGGTAGCACATGTATGGCCTGTCGAGTTGAGGAAGTATAGGCCTCTTTCGAATATCCTATCTTTGTCTTCAAGAGGTAAAAAATGATCGTAAATAATCCTTTCGACGCCAATTGTAATACGATCTCTCCTTTAGGTCGTTATTTGGGTAGAATCCACCAATTCAAGGATTTTTCAATGGGTCATATGCCCATGAATTTATAGATGACTACGTTCTTTTGCATAAAGTATTGATAGGATGCAACATATGGGTCTTGGATTTCTAGAACCGATATATTTTCTCCCTTTGGTTTGCGGTTTTTATTGGTCTTTGGAGAGGTTTCTTGAGGAATTACCGCGGGGGTGGTCGGACGTGATCTTCAAACCTTCACGTGATGACGAGGCTTATTTTATGATAGATCACGATGCCTTCTTGTCATTTTCTGAAATTTTGTTTGTTTTTTTGTTAGCTTCAACATATTTTATTAGTTTGGAAGAGTGAAAGGAATTACACATTGTTAACCTTGTGTATAATGAGACTTCGGGCTCCTTATTTTTTTCTTGTAATCATGTCACGAAAGGGGGGGGGGGATTGCTGCTTCCCCCTCGACCTCTAACATGGTATGGTGTGTGCATAAGTGAAAAAAACTGGCAACATAGTTCTAAAACCCTATCCACCGGGTATCATCTACGCATCATTCCTGCTAATTTTTACCAATAATTTTGGGAGGTAGTACATTTTTTTCCCGAGGATCGAAACTATCTCAACGTTATGCACATGAATACAAATAATATAAAAATACTATAAATATAATAACAATATTTCTAGAAACACATAAATATTAGATGAATTGAGACAAAGTTTGCAAATAAATTTTATTATTCAGAAGCAAAAGACAATGTTCACTTACACTCTTGAGACGCCAGCAGAGAAAAGCTCAATTACAATAAGACTTGATGATCCTTCCCTTGCTATTTAATACTGTTCATAGATTTATGACATCCAAAAAATAACTACTAGTGATCCCTTCACTCATCCCAGGTCCTTAACACATTTACCGCTTCCTATAGCCCATTTATAACTAATTTTGGTCCCCTTTCTAGAATGCATGTTAACGGCTTTTAATCATTGTAAATACGCAGCTGCTTGCTTATGAGATTTATTGAGTCAACTTCAAATAAATATGACTCTCACGAGCCCCTTCGGGATTATTACATAAATAAAGGGTTAGGGTTGGACCCTAACAATCCTATATTTCCTATTTCTACTTGAGAAACTCCTCCTACAATTTATTTGTTGATTATGGTAAGGATGTCCCTCAATATTTAGCCTTTGCTTGGATATCCCTCTTGAATAATTTATACACAATCTAGATAAATAATCTTATTATTCTTGAGAGGTATCTCCCCCACTCATGTTGTTTAAAGAGATCTATACAATCATCCTTTATTCCCTCAAGTACTATGATGTGTAATGTAATCCTTATCTAACTGTTGGACCTGTACCGATTGTATTCAAACCATTCGATATAGTCTTCAATGCTTTCAACCTCCTTTTGGGTCTGCATTCTAATTATTTCTCTTAAACCCCTCCTACCCCCTCCTTTGGTCCCTTTTGCAATAATCTTGATACAACTACATGAATTTATGTGTTATGTCATTCCAGAATGTTCCTAACCCTCAAGTCCCATGAACTAACACAATGCATGAATTTTAAGGGTAGTAGGGAAACAATTTAAACTTGTAGAATGCAGTGATCGCAAAGCTCGGCACCAGAACATTGAATTCAAATAGTGATATATCAAGATATTTTTTAGATAACCCACATAAATTGGTAAGAATAGAAAGGGATATTTTTATTAGAGCATCACTTTCATTGTCTCTTATCGGGGAATTAAAGGTCATGTTGGAGACTACTTCTTCCCTTTTCAGAAAATTTTGAAATACGGATTTTCTCAGCCCACAATTCTTTGGTCATTATGGAGTTTCACAACATCAGGATTGTCTTCGAAATTAACTTAAAATATAGGTTTCCATTGATCAGTTATTTAGTTTTCTCCTTGTCTAGCAAAAAGGGGCCATACTCATACTTGTGCTTTAAAGAAGAGAAGGAAGGAGGTGTGATAAATTTTCTTTTTCCCGAGGTCTTGTAATCCTCTTATTTTGGGCCCTCATCGCCCACCTACATATTTTAGTATCGATCGAATCTTATTGCTAGATGATTGGGGTTATTTTCTTTATTCATGCAAACTACAAACTTCAACATAGGTGAATTAAAAACTCTCCCTAAATTTTTCATGGGTAGATATAGGCTCTTGCCTCTCATCCTCTTACCCTCCTTGTTCTTTTGTAGAAAGGTACTTTTATTCATGCTTCTAAAAATTCAAAAGTACTCTACATGAAAAATTTTCAAAATATTTGGTTATTAACCTCCTTCCAAAATTCTGATTTCTAAATTCATATTAAAATCAATGTTTGATGTACTACCATTAATAGCTTCCTAACAGATTTGCAAAATACGGTGAAAATTATTTGCAAATTAATACAGCAAATTTTTTTCTCATCATTTTTACTTATCAACTAGGGTAATTATTTTTACTATGCATTATTTGAGCGAGGCTACAATGTTTTTTTGTTTTTTTTTTTTTTGTTTTTTTTTTTCTATTTTTTACTCTCTTTTTTTTGTTTTGTTTTTTTCATACATAGATTTATCTATATCAATGTAGTTAAATCTCAAATTAATTTAATGAAAAAATATTTGCAAAATAAAGAAAAAGAAATTCAAACTCTAGTGAGCTAGTCATCCCTATTAGACAAACATTCTACAAATATTCTAAACGCAAGAGCAAGATTAAAGAGACCAAAAAATTGGTACCAATAAACAACACTGCAAACATAAAACAAGTTAGCAAGTCACCAAATTAAATATATATATAGCGTATCCCAGGTGGAGAAAAAATAAGAGAACGTTGGTTGCTTGAATCAAGTGAAGTTGACATTTAACTAAACGAACAGTGAGTTTCACAAACTAGTATGTTTCACAATATATTAGTACGAGATTAAAGTGTAAGGTAAGCGTGTATATCCTACATGGTAAATTCACACATGTTGGTTTATATTTTTGCAATAATTACGAAAAAAGAATTAAATATGAAATCGAATTTGACAACTCACATTCACAAATGTAAATGCTAATAATGTCTATCTCTGTCACAAAAAATTATTTATTTAACAATGTAAGTAAATAATAATATAGGAATGTTCACCAATTGCAGGAGTGGGCTTTTCTCTTGGAACAAGTATTATCTATAAGCTTTGTCAATAAAGAATAGCTTTAATTACACAACATTGTAATGGATGTCAATATTGCTCTTCTATATTAAAACAAATATGGTACAAATCATATTCAACATTCTATGAAATTACAGAAATTTTACCCAACTTTGAATCATTGATTTGGCCCATTTTGTATCTCTCGGTAAAAAACAAACTTGTGTGTATTTACCACAAAGAAAAACATACAATTGTGCTTTATGTGTCTTAAGAGTCCAACTAGAAACATCTAGCATGATCTTTAACAAACTAGGTAAGTAGAGTCGATGGTGTTATCACTAGATGGAACCGGTTAGGTTGTCCAACTCATGACTATTACAACTAGCACAAACTACTTTGGATTGGAGATTAGCCCCTTCAATCAGGGAAATCTCTCAAAGGAAAAAGGAAATACTCAAGGTAAAACTTTATGTGCAGATGGCATAAATCTATTTATGGTTTATGTAATTTTATGGGATGGGCTTGTATGAATATACCGTGGGCATGGGTACTAGAAATTTAAATTACTAAACGGATACATTATACTTTGGAAGATGAAAGTAAATTGGATTAAAAACGCTTTATAACAAAACATAGCATATGAAGGAAATTGGAGAAAAAGTATACAGATTGAAAGTGATCATAATACCATAGGCAGTAATAATATACAAACCAGAAAGAAGAAAATACATAAATATACAGAAATTTCGGGTTTTGAAGAACAATTGTTATGCATTGTATACTATCATGATAGAAAAAAAATTATAGATAGTCTCTCTAACATTCATCTACCCTCAAACTCAAAATCTCCCTCATTTATGAAGGTAGGAGTCTCTTTTACAATGGTCGCCACAGTTCAGACTTGATACCGACTGGTGACCTAATTAGTGAGATTACATCTGAATGAGTTTTTAATAGAGATATTTCTATTTGATAGAGTTTGTATTCAAAAGGATTCTATGACCATTAATAACTCCCAAGAAAAACTTAACAAACTATGTTGTCATATTTATCAAACCAAACTAACATTGCTTGGTGTTTGGCTGATTGTATAATGATTAAGCCCTCATGAACCCCAGGAATTGAGATGGTGAGTTATATTGATGAGCAGCATCATTTTCTCTTGATGATTTATATTATATGATCCAAGGTTGACCGAGTTTTCCTTAAGGAAAAGTGGCATAATACATGTATGCTCTTACCTATTATTTATTCACTTCCTCATATGACTTCACAAAATCATCAAAATCCTATGTTGAAAAAACAGTACAAGTACTTTAGTAGCAGACACGTGAGGGTGCCAAAATCTCCCTTTTGCATAATATTTAACCTTTACGGATGTTCACAAGGTAACTATAAGGCTAATGGGATAAACACATGCCTTGAGCCATCTTTCTGAAATTTTTGCTGATTTTTACCCTCATGGCATGTAACACTTTCATAGAAATTTTTGTCTTTAAGCCTTGGAGTTGCTATGAAAGTACCAAGTTTCACGAGATTTTGCACTTTCTTCCTTCTTTTCACCTCCAAAAAACTTGTAAAAACTATACATGCATGTGTAATAGCATAAGACAAAATATAGCCCAAAAATGTGTAATATTACCCTTGTTTATGGAGCAACATCATCATTAACGGTGATGAATTGTAGACTCTCTTCAAAATTTCAGCTTATATAAAATTTGTACTTCTAGGTAAAACTGATCTACCAACCTTCCTCTACCTTCAACCTATTTATTTTGTATATATTCTCCATCATCATGTGTAAAGGCAATGTCCTCCTTAGCATATTTCTTTGATCTATATGCCACTTCATTGTAATAATCCAGTTGTTTAGATATGTCTTGCTTGAATTCGTCAAAAGAAATTTTGAATTTATTAACTCATTTCTTGCATCCCTTAACTATTCTTATAAACTCTACCTCATCCTTTTCACCTTCACCTATTCTTTACCTTTACTCCACTCTTCCTTTGATTCTTCTTTTGCTAAAGGCTCCTTTGGTAAATTTTTCTTTTGATGGAAGCTTGTTCCTTAATGATTGTTTAGGCATCAATGGTTTCAGGAACATTATGCTGATTGTGTGATCTTGTGAATGAATTTCAAGGCTTGAAGATAAACCACTGAGTCTTCTTGTGCAAGTCCAATTTCTTGGCTCTTTTTTTTTTGATGATTTTTTTAGTCTATCTCCTTGATCTCAACGAGGTTGTACTATAGGAATTTCTTCAATTTCAATTCTCTAGTATGTACGCTAATTTCCTCTTCCATTAGGTTAAACTGGCCTTAATCCTAATGTGTTCCTTACTTTATTTCATTTGACTGCCCAGCAAGGTATTCTTTGGCATTGCATTCTTACTGCACTCCCATTCAACATCCAACTCCATGGGCTCCTCTATCTCATAGGTTCCATCATAGGATGCATCGATTTGCATCATGGTCAACTACTTGGATTACACTTCATATTTCTTGTATTTCTATTGTCTTGGACTTAGATCACCGTGTTTTCCTAGGAGTAATAACATAAAATTCATAGCCACTCAAAAACAAGATTTTAGACCAATATTTGTTCAAATTTTATTTCTTCAACCACCAACAATTTGTTTAGATCATGGTGAAAATTTGAGGTATCATTGGTTTGGTTTGGCACTGAACACTTGTCTGCCATTTTCCCAAACTCCTAAACAAATAAAAATGCTTTATCTGAGGGTTTTTCTTAGAGCGTAAAGTGTAGCAAAAATTTTAAGTGGTATTGATATACCATTGGAATCTAACCTCACGAGGTGAAATACTTATGAATCGCCATCAAAAACTTATAAACATATTCATTAAAGCATGTTCACAAGGATATACATGTTGGAGATACCAAGAATTACGATTAAAGAAACTTTCCTTTCAACACTTAATTGTCAACCCGGGGGTTTATAAGAGTCGAGAGACAAAGCACGGAGAATACCCAAAATGGTATGAAATTTTCCTATTTCTATTCCTACTTCTTTAATCAAATATTCAAAGTCTGAAAGAAATATCACACGATAATTTACACCAAGAAGTTCTAGTGTAGGAATGCGAAAAGTACTTTGCGAAGAAAATAAATAAAAGGAACCCACATTGACGCGGCCAATCTTGATTGCTAAAAATGAAATTATATATTTATACGCATTATAGTTCTTTGGCGAGGGTTCACAAGTGGGCCCTTGGAAAGATACGCATTCTTAAGGATTTTCCTTCACATGCACCAAGTTGTTATGCATGTGCCTCTGCCGGTATGCTTACACTTGTGCATGTACATGACTTATGTACGGAAGTATCTTTTTACGGTTATACTAGAGATTTATGTCTTTGTGTAGGGGCTCTAAGCTTCCAAGCTTCAAGCACTCTATTCTTGTAGCAGGATGTTGGTTCTATATCGGAGCAGGATTCCTACACCAAGTTTTCAATTATACAGGAAAATAGGGTGTGTTAATCTATGAAAATTATTTGTAAAAGGCGAATCAAAATTCTGAAATAACTTTTTGAGGGCAAAAGAATGCTTCAAAAAAACTGAATCTCACTATGAAAATAGACTTTGGAAAATAAAACAAAATTCAAGGAAGTCAAAGCACACTTTCTTCAATGCGTTGAAAGAGATAACTCAAGCTCGACAACGGTTGTCCCTATGATAGTTACTCATAAACGAGATATGTCTTTAATATTTGTTAACTCATAAAGAGTTTACTTTAATTTATTCGAATTTAAGTTTTATTATTTCCTTTTAAAAATATAACATGCAAGCATAGATCGATGTGTTGTAACGACCTTCATTCATCAATTAAAAAAAGCCTCTTTAATTCCTAAAGATTTTAACTCTTGGTATTAAAAAGACTTTGTTACTAATGAACATTCACTCGTGAAATACATCGAATTCCTGAAGAAGAAATGAAACAAATTTTACGTAATAGAACAGAAAACAGGTTGCAATAATTGTAAATACACTAATGTAAAGGAATAACCTACTTACACGATTCAATGGAAACCAACTAGATCGTAAAATGAAATGATTGAAAGTAAATCGAGACTTAATTAATGTAAACTAAGATCCATCACCTTGTTGTAAATAGAAGCAAACAAAATTATTATGAAAATAAAATCATAAACTCAATCCACACTTTGCATTAAAATAAAATCAACACACACCTTTAACTAAACAAAAGCGAGAGGGAAAATGAGCTAAGTTGGATGGGCCCCAACCAACCAGCTCATTTCCTGTTTTAGGAAAATTTAAGCTTTAGCACTCAAAGATGCATCAGTAAGCGATTAAAATGAAGAATGTAAACAACATGGCATAGCTCCTTGTATTAATTAAAAATGAGAAAAAATACATCGCAAGTATGGATCTAACCGAGAACGAGGGCAACAACACAAAATATTGCCATAGTTATAGTAGCGTGGCTATTGCTCGGTAATTCCTATCTAAAATCTATATTTTATACAAACTTTTCGGCCTATGGCCATAACGAAATTACATACAATCGTTCTAATTCCATCCTTTCGGCTGAAACAATATAACAACTAGCATTACAAAATAAGTCGGCGACAGTAAAAAAATTCTAATCGAATCGTTGGTCGGTGACCCAATAGTCAATCATATCATCGACTTTCCTCTGCTCTGAATTCAACTCAAGATGGCCGAAACTGTATAGTCGAGTTGGAACGAGACGCTCGCGTTAGGTAACAAGTTGTTGTGGAAGTTTAGGAGCAATTAACTGCCAATGGTGCAAGAATATGCCTGCACTAGAACATGATGATACAATGATTAATAAGTTTTCCTATCAAATACTTAGGAAGGAAAATATTAGCTGCAAGAATATGAAAGGCATAAAATCTATTAAAATGATTAATTAATTAATTAATAAACCTTAAATACGAAATATAAAACTAGTGCAGGGATAGACAGGATTCCTAGAATAGTGGAGGAATAAGGAATTTTATGAGGATAAAACAAAGGTTTATGATTGTGGTTTTAAAGTAGGAAGGGGGTTGAAAATGAAGCATTTTATCCTACCAACATCCTCCCATCTCTAAACTGTTCTGTGTCATCACACAACCTTTTCCTGCTGCAAAAAACCAAAAATAAGGAGTCTCCCTTTAATCCTGAACTTGTATGTTGAACCTTGATTTCACTGTCTTCATCCTTTTACCTCAAGCCTTCTTAAGCTGTTGGGTTACCTTTTTAAGACATTTATAGCAATTTGAGGCCCAAAAATTCCATACCTTGACTTGTCATTTTTTTCTCTTTGACTTTTTCTGCCGATTTCATTTTGCCTTGCTTCTACACTGTATCCTACTCCTTCATGGCTTGGTTTAATGCTTCCAATTCATGAACTCACTGCTCAAGCTCTTCTATCCAATTTTTCAGATAGAGGGTTGAGTTATCTATTCCAGCTCGTCAGGTGCAAGCATCTTCTCTTCAAATCACTCTAAACATGTAACATCATCACTGGGGTCAATGTTATCTTGGTTGCCTAATTTCTGTATTTCAATATCATCTGGGGTTTTAGTTCCTGAAACTTCAATATCACCAAGGGTTTCAGTACCTTCCATGTCCATCTCACTAAGGGCTTCAATACACTATGCTTCTATCTGATCAAGGGTTTCAGTACCTTATACTTCAAAATTTTCGAGGGTTTCAACATGCTGCGCATCATCATCTTCCTGACCCTTTGCCGGTTCTCTGCTTGCACTCAGTGTCAATTTTATTTTCTTTAATGTATGAAGGAAGGCCGAAAATGGTATGTAATCCTCCTTATCTGCATGACCTTCATTAACCATAGTGTGAGATGCTGCCTTTGCAAGAACCGAGAGATTATGATCTTCGGGTGAAGCTGGTGGTGACTCATCCAAAAAAATCGGGGAGCTTGATTGATTGTGACTCACCCCCAAAGATGCATTCCCTCTCTTAGCCAAATTCTTGGTCATTCTTCTCACTGAGGACTGAGTTTGTTCGATAGGTTTCTCTTCTGCTTGCACTGGTATTTTATTTCTTTTTGTCTTGGTAGGGTGTGGAGTCAGAACTTCTGCTATTCTTTTCTTGCTTGCATTATTTTTCTTGGATGATTTCCCTGTACTTCGTCCTTGGAACTCCTTCAAAAATTCCTTCTAGGTCATTCCTTTGACCTCTAGCTCCTTCTTAACTAGAATCGCAATCAACCCATGATGACACAATTTGCATGCGACCCAACTCACCTCCCCTTTCTGAACACCTTTTGCCATTTTTTCCAAGCTTATGAGCAGGGAATAGGGAAAATTGATGAGTTTCCCTGACTCAAAGTGAAATAGCAAAATGGATATTGTATATGAATGTTAATGAATAACATCCCTCGCAGGTAATAAATTTTTTCAATATATATAGGAGGTCTCTCCATTTCCCAAGTATGGCGTTGCGCAAAAGCCCTTTCTTCCAATAAACTTTTAGCTTTCGGTCGACCAAAAATCTGCGCCACCTTTTTTTCTCTATTTTCTCCTTCTTAAATCATTGTTCTCCTGTGGTCAATGATCCTATAGCCTGAATTATGGATTCTTTTGTGACCTAAAATTCTAGTGAGCCTACCTTGGCTCGACCTCCCTCAAGCGTCCTTGCAAATTCCAATTCCACAGTTGTATCGAATCCATCAAAATTTTGCATAAATGGGAAAAATCCTAATTCTTGCAATAGTGAAAGATTGTTCTAATACTCAACCATCTGCTCTATTCCCTTCATAGATGACAGTTCATTTCTCACGAGTGCCATCTCCATTTGAAGTCACCCCAATTCTCTATCAAAAAAAATCACACCAAGGAGTTCAAAGGGGATGTCAAGAGTTTTATGATGATGGAGCCGTCTGCCCATCGCCTTATTGACCTCTTCTTTCCAATCACGCTTCATTATTATTCCTTTGGGACTGATGCACACACGTATCAGTCTAGTACAGGTAGGCAATGATGATTAGAAAAGGTGGAGGTTTTAGTGATAACGCTGTGTAACAGTCATGCAAGATCAAATTATGAGGTAAGGCCATCACTGATAGGTGATGAAAAATATTTTCAAAAAGAGTTAAGTGTTGGGTTTTGGTTGAATTAGTACTATCCGACATTTGCTTCATAATTCACATAAGGCATACTTAAATACTCATTAAAAATATAATATTTAATGATCTAAAATATCTTGTACTTAAAATAATTTTTTCCTACATTAGTAAGTGACAAAGAAAAGTCTTAACCATAATTCAAATAATTAGATGCCGTGGTACATTGGTGGGGCAGTCATTCTGTCTGCAAAAAATATTTAAAATATAGACTTTATAATGCTCATTTTTGCACCAAGTATTCATGCATTTCATCTTTCATGTGTTTTCACCATTGGGAGGGATCTATGTAACATCGAAGAGAAAAATGGAAAAGAATAAATTTTAATAGAGTACAATTCATTAGCTAGAAACGAAAATTTTTCTTTATTATACAAGGAAAGTTTAATTCGCCATTCTTTGGTGTCAAGCATGCCTTCTGATCTAACTTGTAAATTCACATTAGATCCTATAATCGATCCATGAGGGAAAAAAGAAGTGGGAAAGGGTAATTTACAAAATGGGAAGGAATATCATGGCAAGGATTCTAGAAATGAAACCACCAAGATGGATAAACGAAAAATGGATTTGGGGAAAAATTTCAGGGGAAAACAGAGGGAAATACGAAAGCAGATAGGGATAGTTTTCTTAGAAGAAAAAGGAGGGTAATTCATTGTAGGATTAGAAGAAGAAAAATAGCAAGAAATTATGAATTGTGAAATAGAAGAAGGGAAGAATTTACCTTTAAAATCTGCCAGCACTGGTGCCAGAAAAAGTAAATGCAGCGGGAATTGAGCATTGTTTGAATAAAACTCTCCATGCCAACTATCCCAACTTGGGTAAGGGCTCGGTTCCTACTCGAACCTGCTTCTTCTTGGTGACAACCAACACATCTAAAAATCAAGCAACATTCCATTTTATTGAAATTTTGATCTTCCTGCCAACATACTGGTTTTCAGGTTGATCCTTCTGCAATCATGTCAGTCAATTGATTTTCATAATTACAGGAAAAAGTTATTTTTCTTTTCTTTTTTCTTTTTCTTTTTATTATTATCATTTTTTTATTTATATTATATATTTTTTTCTAGGAAAAGAAAGAATCATATTTTCAATAGGTTGGTGTTTCCACCTACCATTTCTTTCTCAGATTGTTTTTGGACTTGCTGCATAAAATTTCCTTTAGCGAGGGGTTGAAAGTGTACCTTTAATCTATGCCCATTCACCCAGAATACTGAACTCCATCCATCAATATTTTTGATTTCTACCGCTCCGTTTTCAAACAATTTGACCACATCATAGGGTCCCATCCAGTGTGTATGGAATTTCCCTTTAAAATATTTAAATCTGGAGTTGTAAAAGAGTACCCAATCACCTGGTTGGAACTGCTTCTTTTGGATGGAATTGTCATGGCACTTTTTGCATTGTTATTGAACCAATAATTTTTGCTGAAAAACATCCCTTTGAAATTCATCTAACTCATTCAACTATAGGAGACACTGTTTTTGTGCTTCAGAGAGGTCTAGCCCCAACTGGACTATAGTTTTGAAGGTCTTGATATGGAATTATATCGGCAAAAGGACTTGTTTCCCATATACCAACTCATATGGTATATGTCCCGTGCTATTCCTCCAAGTGCTTCGGTATGCCCACAAGTTGGCTTCTGGTAATCTATTAGCCCAATAATTTCTATGCTTGTTTACTATCTTTGTGAGGATGGAATCAATTACCTTGTTTGTGGAATCCACCTGACAATTTGCTTGTGGGTGATACAGTGTGGATTTCCTATGTTGAATTTTGTACTTCTCCATCACACCTTGTACCAGATTAGAAATAAAATGTGGACCATTTTCAGAAACAATCTCTCCAGGCACACAGAATCTAGTAAATGTTTCAGTTAAAATAAAATCAACTAAAGCTTTTTCAGTAGCAAAAGAAACATCTTTAGCCTCTACCCCATTTTGTAACGAAATCCGTACAAACCAAAATATGTTTTTTTATTTAATGATTTCGAGTTTGTTGGTCCTATAAAATAAATAACCCATTTTTCAAAAGGCTCAATCATAAATTGAGGACATAAAGCCATTTCATTGGTCTAATTGAGTTGGCCCATTCACTCAAAACTATCACATTGCTTGACATATTGTTTGGCATCCTTAAATAAGGAGGGAAAAAAATAGCCAACTCATAAAATTTTGTATGTAGTTCACTTATCAGTGAAGTGGCCTCTGCAAGGTTCTTCAGAGCATATTTTAATATTTCAAACACTTCCTCGTCTCTTACACACCTTCGGATAATGAGGTACAACCCATTGTAAAATAGGTCTCCTTGAACCCAAGAATATGCATCACTTTTTTGTATAATATTCCACTTTTCACAAGCAGATAGGTGAGGTGGTGTATTTATGGTGACTAAATAGTTAGCTATGTCAGCGAACCACAGAGATTCCATTAACACAACAAAAATATGTTTTTCAGGGAAATCATCATCAACAAGAATTACTTCACCAATATTATTTAATGTTGAAAGATAATTTGCTACTACGTTATATTTTCCTGGTCTGTCAATAATAGTAATGTTAAATTCCTGCAATAATAGTAACCACTAGGTCACTCTCCCACTAGTTAATGGTTTATTCATCAGATATTTTATTACAGAATGATCAGTATGCACAAAAACTTCATAACCTGTAATTTAGTGCCTAAATTTATTAATAGCAAAAATTACAGCTAAAAACTCTTTCTTAGTAACTATGTAGTTTAGTTTGGCAACTGACAAGTTTTTGTTGATGAAGTAGATAGCATAGGATTGTTTGTCTTTTTCCTGTCCTAAGGCTGCACCAATGGCAATGTCTGAGGCATCAGAGGAAAAATGAAATGGCAGGGACCTGTTTGGTCCTCTCAAAACTAGTGCATGTTCTAGTTTTTCCTTCAATGTATCAAAGGACTGTTGGTACGCCGTGGACCAAGAAAACTCACCGTCCTTAGCTAAAATTTGGGAAAAGGGGGTAGCTATCCTAGAAAATTTCTCAATGAATCTCCTATAGTAGCCTGCATGTCCTAGGAAACCTAAAAATTCCCTTTGAGGTTTGGGTGCAGGAAGACTCAGAATAATTTATATCTTTGTGGGGTCAACCTGGACACCTTTGTCAGAAATAAGATGGCCAAGAACTACTCCTGCTTGCACATTAATGTGCACTTTTTATCACTCAAGACAAGATGATATTCTTAGCAATGAATAAGAACATTTTCTAGATTTTTGAGGGCCTCCTGAAATGAATCACCAAACACAGAAAAGTCATCCATATATATTTCCACACGCTCAAGGTAAAAAAAAATGGTCAGGACTTCCTTTTGAAGGGTAGCCGGGGCATTGCATAGCCCAAAGGGAAGCACTTAGTAAGCAAATGTACCCCATGGACATGTAAAGGTGGTTTTGTCCTGATCCTTGGGTGCGATCTATATCTGGTTATAGCCAATAAAAGCATATAAAAAAGAGAAGTACTTCTTACCAGCAAGGGTATCAAGCACCTGATTGATGAAAGGAAGGGGGACGTAGTCCTTAAGAGTGGCTGTGTTCAATTCTCTATATTCAATGAAAATGCGACATCTCCCATATTTTTTTGGGACTAACACCAATGGGGAGACCCACTCTCTGTCAGAAATAGGATAGATAAAATAAACATCCAAGAGTTTTTGCAATTCTTCTTTTAAAACATCTCTTAGAGCTGGATTCATATGCCTTTGGGGTTGTCGGACAGGTCGGGATCCATCCTGAATATAGATATGGAGAGTACATGTTCAAGGAGGGATGCCTTTCATATCTTTGTAACCCCATGCAAAGGCATCAAGATGGTTTCACAACAAAATTCACAAGCTGCTCTTGTTGGGATGAATCCAAGTCTAAAATGATATGCAAATATTTTCCTAGACTGATCTCAAAAAGAGTGGTATCAGGCTCAAGAGTGCACATAGGTGTTGCTAGAAATGGTTGTGAGGGAGGTTGAGAATTGTGATTTTCTTGAAAATATAGACTAAAATATTTCTCAATGACTCAAAATTGGGCATGGTGTCTAGATTATTCAGGAAGTCATGTATTTCACCCTCTTGTGAGGAATCAACACAATTATGTGACATAGAGACAGACTGAGTCTCCTCATCATTATTGTAATCTAGCCACAAACTATCCCAGAGCTCCTAAATGGATCTAGCGGGTGGATATAAGGTGAACTTCTTCCTAGAATATCCATGGGAAATATACATGTCACTTGAACGACATCCGATGTAAGCATCGAATGTAGCAAGCCATGGTCATCCCAAGATCACAGAATGTACTCCCACAGTATTCTTTGGCTGAAGAGTAATGAAGTCTGTGGGATATTCCCAAGAATCTAATGAAACGACCACATCATCCAACACCCCTTCTGGCTTGAATTTTGATTGTTTTCCAATTCAAGCACGGTGGGAGTAGGACGAATATGGACCAATCCAAGTTGATCCATGGTTTTCTTGGTCATAACATTAATGGATGCCCCCAGGTCTATAAGATATTAGAGGAAAGGAAATCACCTATCTGAACATAGATAACAAGGTTTTCGGGGTCAATATATTTTTCCATGTGCATACATCCCATCATTAACTTTGTCGCTCTTCCAACAAATTTAATGGTTTGGGGTTCCAATCTTCTCCTTCCTAGCTTCTTGAGACATAGTTCCCTAATGATTTATTTACAAATGGGGATATATTTGATGACTTGGAGAAAAGGCACCTTTATAAAAATATTCCTAAGCTTAGAAGCTAAGCCAGACTCAGGAATGGAGTCATTCCTCTCCACAACTAGCCTCTTTGGATAGGGAGGCCGGTTTGAAGAGGATGGCAAAGGCTCAGAAGGTACAGGGATGGGATCAAAAGTGAAATCTCTCATAGAATGGTAATGATTTTACTCCTCACCTTTCTCTTTGATAATCACCATATGCTGCATGCAGCACACGAGGTTACTGTCTTCCCCGATCTCAATTTGATATCATTGACTCCAATTGGCATAGACCGATATCTGAATGAAAAAATCGGGTTCATCATTTGTACCTCTTTGTTATTGGGATTTGGTATGTGTTGGGCAGGAAATTTAGGAGGTCGAAACGGTGGAGGCAAAGGTAATGGTGGCATAGGCTGACTCAGCTGGAGTAATGACTGTTGTGGTATTGGGTAAGGTGCATATGTAGGTGGATATGAGTGCATCGGTGCAGGATAGGAATGGTGTGAATGGTCTAGCCCTCATTAGAGAACTTTTGTGGTCTAAAATGGGCCGCCTAAGACAAATGTACAACTAAAATAAACTTTATAAGAAGAAATAGGATTCAAGATGATGATGTCAACCATGGGGGATGATTCACCATTTTTGGGGTAAAAAGGAAAAAGAATAAAAATAATAAAATAATAAAACTACTTTTTCATCTTGTATTTTCAACTTCTCTCCATAAGGTTTTACTCAAATTTTGAGTGGGAGTACTCTTTGGATGCATACTTTAATTCCTCATCTAAGAAGTACCCATGTTGCATACTTTCGATGGACCCTGCTACACAAAAAATGAGAAATACATGAAAAAATTGATTTCAATCACGTGTTTCATGTATTTCTATTTTTCATAGTAGGTTCCATCGAAAGTATGCAACATGTGTATTCCTTTTGGGTGATGAATTAAATTATGCATCCAACGAGTAAGTTCCCGCTCAAAATTTGAAAATACGAGTTGAAAAAGTAGTTTTTTCTTTTTTCCCTCTAAAATTTGATGATATAATCTAATATTATTTTATTATTTTCATTATTATTTTAAAATTTCATTAGGAGGCCCCCTTTAGACCTAAAAATTGCCCTAATTCTCCATCCTTGTTTCCAAGATTGGGAGGGTTGTCCATAATGATATTGGTTCCCATGCTGCCAATTTTGAGAGTGATTAGTGTTAGGATAAGAATATTGATGTGCATTATAACTAAAAAAATGTGGTGGGAGTTCAAAAGCCATATGTGTACTTAACTGAGGTCAGTTTCTTCGTGCTCCCATAGCATGTAATGATTCAGCTTCAGGTTTCCCTCCAAATATAGCTTTCAGCCCAGTTTTGGAAGGCACATTTATTAGTTCCTTTAACATCAAGAGGAAATTCTCTTAAAATAATTTTTTTTCTACATTTTGGAAAAAAAGGGATAATGATTCTTGTTCCTCTACAAGTTTTTGTTGAAATTTCAAAGAGTCTATTTGTTGGCTAACAATATTCATTATTTCAATTTTCTTATTATCCATTTTTTTCTCCAATCCAACAATCATAGCATCAGTAGATTCAGTTTTCTTATTTCTATTTTGAATTCCTTTACTGGATCTATATTGATTCCTTGAGAATTTCCTGCACAAGTCACATATTTGATCGAAAAGTTTCTGGGCAATATCCCCTTCTCCTAAAAATTTTAAATTATTCCTAGCATCATCAGTAAGTCCATGTAAGAACAAGGTCCTAATGGTACTCAGATCAAATTTGTGCTTTGACCTTTGGAGGATATACATGAATCTCTCTAAGTAGTCCTCTAGGGTCTCATCATCATTCTGCACAATAGTAAATATTTCATCTTGAATATCTCTACTTTTACAATATTCCTGATGTTTTGACAAAAAAACTCTCTTCATGTGCTCCCAAGAAGCTATAGTGTTTCCCCCTAGACCCATGAACTAGTATAATGCTGCATCCTTGAGAGTTGCAGGAAATAACTTTAATTTATGAGCATCAGATGAATAATAATAGCTCCTACACAAAATATCAAAATCAAATAGAAAAGAGTACGAGTCTTCATGTACCTTACCATAGAAATGAGGAAGAGTTGATGGTGGAATATTCTTCATTTGCACAGCTATGTCACGATCCACAATTGGAAATCCAAAAGTGGATTATTCCTCATTTACCTGATTTTTGCCAGTTCCCTCTGCATGGTCTTCCTGATCTGCCATTATTTTTCTTCCAAGTGAACCGCTCTCAACTGGATGAGAAGATTGAATATGGGTTCTAATAGTCTACTTCTTCCCCATGCATGGGCTGTGTCACACCTGGACTACTATTGCCAGAGTCTAAGTAGATAGTTCCCGCATGATGAATTTGGGTCTGTTTGGACTTTCTACCTACAAAAGAAGGCCCAATGTGAGAATTTATTTCAGGTTTACTAGTGTTTCCTCAATCCTTAGTGGACTTTGGACCCTTGCCCCTTTTAGGAATTCATTTCAAAAAATGACAAAACAAAACTCAATAAAATGCTTCAAATTTAAGATAACTCAACACCTATAAATTCCTCCAAACAGTAGAAGTACGCTATAGAAAAATAATAGCAGACTTAACCCTATTACAGAAAACGTAAAATTATTACCAATTCAAATCGCCTCCCTGGCAACAATGCCAAAAAATTGGGTGTGGGAATCACAGTTAAGAAACTCCTTTCAACACTTAATTGTAAACCTAGGGGTTTCATAAACTTAGAGACGAAGCATAGGAAATGCCAAAAGTGGTATGAAATTTTCCTATCTCTATCCCTACTTCTTTAATCAAGATCTTGAAGAATTAAAAGAAATATCACACAACAATTTACACCAAAGAAATTCTAGTGCTGGAATGCGAAAAAAAGTACTTTGCAAAGAAACCAAATAAAGAAATTTCCACACAGCTATAAACAATCTTGATTTCTGAAGTAAACTTCTATGTTTATCTCTAGTATGGGTATTTGCAGGTTTACAAGTGGGCCCTTGGAAAGATCTGCCTTCTTAAGGTTTTTCCTTCCTGCACCAAGCTGTTATTCTTGTACTCCTGCAGTATTCTTGCACTAGTACAGGTAAAGGGATTATGTGCGGGAAGTATCTTTTACACTTATACTGGAGATTTATGTCTTTGTGCAAGGGCTCTGAGCTTCAAGATTCGAGCACTCTTTTCCTGTAATAGGATATTTTTTTCTATACTGGAACGTATATTCCTACACTAAGTTTTCCAATTACTTTGGGTAAAAATGAAAGGGTATGCTAATATATGAAAATAATTTGCAAAGGTGAAACAGAATTCTGAAATAACTTGCACATGCAAAAGAATGCTTCAACCAAACTAATTCTCACAATTAAAATAGGATTTAAAATAAAACAAACCTAAAAATTTAAAGAACACTTTCTTCAATGCAGTGAAAAGAATTACTTAAGTATGAAAACGGAACTTATCCCTATAATAGTTACTCACATAAACCAAATCTTCCTTTAATATTTGTTAACTTGGAAAGGTTCACTTTAACTATTCAGATTTAAGTTTTAATACTTTCCTTGTAAAAATATAAAGTGCAGGCACAAATCGATGTGGTGTAACAAAGTTCGTTCATCAGTTACCAAAGCATATTTAATTCCTAGGATTTTAACTCTTGGTATTAAAAAGGATTCTATTTGTTAATGAAAATTCACTTGCAGAAATACATCAAATTCTTATGAAGGAAATGAATGAAACCAATTTGCTGTAATGAACTGAAAAAACCAAGTTGTATAAAAAACACACTAGTGCAGGAATAACGTGCTTGCATGATCCTAGGAAAAAGTAAAATAAGATTCGTAAAAGGGAAATAATCAAAGGTAAATCAGACTTAATTAATATTCACGTCACGGATTCGTCACACATGGACTACCAGTGAAAGAAAACCATAATTCTTATGAAGGAATAAATCATAAATTCAATCCACACTTTGCATTCAAATAGAATCAACACACACCTTTAAATAAACGAAAGCGAGAGGGAAAACGACTTGGGTTGGTTGGGCCCAAGCCAACCAACTCGTTTCCCGTTTTAGGAAACTTGAAGCTTCAACACTCAAATAGGCATAAGTAATAGATTAAAATGAAGAATGTAAACAACATGGCGTAGCTCCTTGTATTAATTCCAAATCAACAAAAATACATCATAAGTATGGATCCAGCCTAGAACGAGGGTGAAAAAACATAATTACAATTTTGCTAGAGTCACAATAGCACAACTATTGCTCCCTAATTTATATCTTAAATCTATATTTTACACAACCTTTTCGGCCTATGGCCATAACGAAATTACATACAATCATTCTAATTCCAGACTTTCGGCTGAAACAAATAACAACTAGAATTACAAAATAAGCCCACGGCGATTACAAAATGCTAATATAATCATTGGTCGACGACTCAATTTTAGATCATATCCTTGAATATCCTTTTCTCTGAATTCAAATCAAGATGACCACAACTGAACAAGTCGAGTTGGAACGAGATGCCCACGTTAGGTAACGAGTTTTCGCGGAAGTTTAGGAGCGGTTGTCTGCCAACGGTGCAGGAATCTTCCTGCATTATACCATGCTGATACAACGATTATTACATTTTCCTATTAAATGCTTAGGAAGTAAAATATTAGTTGCAATAATATTAAAGGCATAAAATATATTAAAATGATTAATTAAGTACTTAATAAACCTTAAATATGTAATATAAAACTAGTGCAGAGATTGACATGATTCATGGAATAGTGCAGGAATAAGGGAGTTTATGCGGATAAAAAAAAGGTTTATGATTGTGGTTTTAATGTAGTAAGGGAGTTAAAAATGAATCATTTTATCTTACCAACAACATCTTCTGAGGTTGAACTAGCCTGAAGTTGTTTTCCTTTTGAACCTACATTTACAAAAAGAACACCAATAATATCACCACTGCAGTATAATTAGAACAAATGTAATTGAAAGAAGGTATGTTTTCATTCAAAAAGAACAAAATTTAATTGAACTTGTAAACAAGCAGGTGTTCCCATTTATTGTAGACACACTGCCCGCCACAACTTGTCCAACATATTCTGAAGTTGAACTGACCTGAAGCTATTTTCCTTTTGAACCTACATGTACAAAAACCACATCAATAATATCACCACTACAGTATAATTAAAAAAAATTTAATTGAAAGAAGGTATGTTTTCATTCAATTGGAACAAAATTCAAGGCCATACCTCCTAAAGCCCCAAAAGTAGGGTTGAAATATGGGGAGCTTGCAGTAAGAATAGGAGATGAAAAATCTTGTACAAGTGAAAGAGGAGACACCGCAGGGGATGGTCCTAACTTTATCTTTGAAGTGTGCTTAGATTTAACTTCAGATATTGAGCTTATTTATTGACTTGAGACCATTCTTGCAAGATCAAACAACGTTTCCACAAATTCAGCTTCCTGATCTGATATCATTGTTTGAGATACCTGCAACGATGAGTCCCAATTATAAAAATTCATATCCAAAGCAAAAAATGACTCAATAAACATTGAAAGACTCTGTTGGAAAATAACAATTGGTGGCAATTCAAAATTCATACCTTCCGAAATTTGGTAGGCAGGAGTTTGTGACTATTAGGCCTCTGCAAGGAAAAAGTATAAAAACAACAACAACTTATGTTAAAATCCACCATAATAAATAGAAATGAGACAACACGAATAAATTCGTCAAATGAACAGAAAGTAAGATATCAAAATAAAAAGTAAGCTATTAGTTGTCTCTTCACCTTCCTCCGACTAATGTAGAGGAACATGTTGGTGCTACTCTAATATCTATGTTGGAATCCTTTCGGGTCTCAGCGTCATGTGGAGACGTCAACTGAAGGTAACATCTCATCAGAGCTAATTATTCAGAATAACAGTGGGTTTAGAAGTCTTGATATATGAATCTAAACAAAGAAACAACAAAAAAGTCTTCAAATAGAGATGGTCATCATTTACATAAAAAGGGCCTGAAATGTATCAGACCTATCCGTAACTTGCAAAGAACTACAACCATATCGACGGTGCTGACATCCACATGAGCCTGAAACCATTATGAAACCATATAAATGATTTGGTGATTCTACAATAACGTAAATTACTATGACGATGCTTGAAATAAGATGCCCGCACCTTCATATGAATCTTCAATTTCCCTGACCCTTGGCGAATAGCAGGTAATTGAAGATCAATATCCTATTAATAAGCAACCATTGTTGTGTCTTCAAAACTATCATCCCTTAGTGTTTCATGAATATGGGTTGTGAATTCGAAGAGTTAACGTTTCCATTCTCGACGGTTATCCACATGGAAGAGCCTCGTCTTCCATTCTACAGTGGTTTCACAATGGTGATCATGGCGGTTTAGCTCTTACAATTTTGGTAATGGAAAATATTTGTGAGTTTCTCCATCTCCGCTCCACTTGATTTGTGTGTTACAATATCATGGCGATGCATATGATTTAAAATGTGGACAATAACACATTTCCATTCCCCTTTCTGTCTGATGAAGTGAACACTCTCGCTTGTGTGGGGCAGATCGTCTAGCTCATTCAACTTCGTATTGTAGAGTATTAAGAACAGGTATTGTGGACATTAGCGATTTGTTGGTTTCATGTTGAAGGAGTTCTTATTGATGTGTTTGCTGTTGTTTTCTATAACAAGTTACTTGCAAGAAGCACTGCTTCAGGAGAGGCCTAGGGATATCATAACCGAGAAGCGAGTATATATTGATAAATATATAATAAAAAGGGTTTAGCAAAACCCTTGACGAGTTCCACTACCCACTGCACTTAGGAAAAAGGAAAAGGGAAAATATGCTTTTCTTATAGTAAATTAAGAGAAAAAAAACTTGTAAAGCCAAGAAAATGAAATTTCCTATAGTAAAATAAGAAAAAAACAAACTTTGTAAAGATAATTTTTAAAGTAAGTAAATTTTTTATTTATTTTTAATATATATACTGAATAATTAAATTGAAGGAAAACGAGGACTTCGTACCCTAGTAAGGTTTTGAATAGGGTAAAAAAAAAAAAAGAGTAATATTGTGTCGTAGCGGTTATCTATTCCGAAGGAAAACGAAAAAAGTAACAAGATTTAAAGTTGGAAAATTATTCAGAAAGAAAACTGTTACTCAGAAACAAAACATATATTGTTAAGGGTATTTGTTTCCATTATAAGTTTTTTTACAAGGGGAAAAAATAGAAATTATGAGAAATATCTGAACATTATTCGAATTATAGGGAAGGATATTCCCCTTCTTCTTCATAAATAACAGTATTGGCCTGTGGCGAATTTGGCCTACGACCATTTCCTTCGCTATGGGAAATATCTAAAATAACTCAAATTGTTCCCAATATTACTATGTCAATGGAATTAGTTGAAACCCCAAGTCCATTGGCAATTTCACAAGGAGGACGAGTCGAGTCATGATGGTAAAGAAGAAACTGGAGGAAAATTGGGTGGTGTTAGAACATATGACGAAATTCCATTTAGAAATGCTCAGAAAAAGGGACTTGTCGAACAACGGGAGAGGTCGAACTCACCCTCATTTTTTGACCTAGATTTAGTCAAACTAGCCATTATTCTACAACGACTAGTTGGCGCTTTTCTTATCTATTTAATTGGGTTTCCTGATCAGATTTTTTCATCTAGTCCTAATGATGAACCACACTTGTTGGTTCGAAACGCGTCGACCAAATTTATTTGGATGTGATTTTTACCGAAAGTTTTTTTCTCACAATTTATAGATCACGAAACAAAATTCCTCAATAGTATAAATAATTTATTGGCAATTTTAAAAAGGAAAATGTTTATAAATTTATGATTTGAATATTATATATATATATATATAAAAGTCAATATTTTAAGTTTTTATTTTTAAAGTGAAATTTAGTCATTAATTTATCCAAAAAAAAATATCGACCTAAGTTAAATTAGAAAATTTATGACACAAATAATAGTGTTGAACCATATTATTTAAATAATAATAAAAAAATTTCTTATTGTTGATATCATAATATTTTTAGAGTGATAGTAAAATTTCTTATAATTTAGTTATTAATTTAATAGCAAAGAATTATTAATGGCGTGTAAGTTATTTTTTTATTGTTATTCAAAACATTATATAAATAATTTATTGATAGATTCGAAGAGGAGAATGTCTATAAAAGGGCATGTTTTCACCCCTATAAGGAAGATTATCTCCTTACCAAGTAAAAACATAAACTATGACTTTCATAAACCAAGACTTTTATATCAAGATTTGTATAGATTTTCTCGACAATAAATAAATTATTTAATTTTATAAATTAATTAATTACCATTTAAAAAACCATTAATTTTTAAAATTTAAATCACACTTATTTATAGAAATTTCCTTTTAATGTGTATTTGTTATGCTTTTCATTATTTAGTGTAACCCCATAGTGGCATAGAAATTATTGTTGGTAATTATTTAGTTATTAATTAAACATGAATGCTATTTTTGTTTTTGAATATTAAGTTCCAGAAATTCATGAGAGTTGATTGGTAACAAATTTTAGCTAATCCATGACTTTCATCCGAAAATCCAGATAAGTCAAACCATCTTTTAATGGGGCCGCTTTGAAATTAAACATAGTTGTCAATTCATTGTAGATCCCTTCCTCCCCTTCTGCGTAGTATAAACATGATTTTCCTTTGGTGGCCATCATCCCTCTGGAAGTACAAAAACAGTTTAGAATATCTTGTAAAGCCTCCCAACTTTTTCTCTGCATCCTACAAAAGATGAGGATGTGGTCTACGAATAAGTTGTGTGTTGCACCTCCATGGGATTGATATTTATGCCTTTGAAAATGCCCAATTCTGTTGCCCTCTTAATCTTTATACTCAAGGTGTCCATCATCAGGATAAAAAGGAGAGGAGAAAAGGTGCACTCATGTCGTAACCCTCTACTCAGTTGGGAAAAATTTGAAGTTGAGCCATTAATGATAATTTCCATTGAAGTATTGGTGATACAACTCATTACCCACGTTACATCTTCTCTGTCCAGACCTATTTTGAAAAGAACAAGTCTTAAGAAAACCCAGTCAACTCTATCATATTCTTTATTTAAATCAATTTTCATCACCATAGCTTCAATCTTCCTTGATTGAATGGTGTGTAAAATTTCTTGGGTCGATGCCACCACATCATGAATGCTTCTGTGTTTTAAGAACCCAGATTTTTCAGGCGTGATAAAATTTGACAGGACCCCCTTCAGTATTTCAGCAATGACTTTGGATATGATTTTATATAGTGTATTACACAAAGAAATGGGTCTGTAGTCATTGAAAGATAGATTCCCTTTTTTCTTGGGGATTAAAGCTAAAAAGGTTGAGTTAATGGCCCCATGAATCCTACCACTCAATCTTGGTTCCTCCACCATGTCTGTTAGATCCAAAATAAATTCCTCATAGAAGTGCAGGAAGAAATCCAGGGTCCAACCATCCGGACCCGAACTCTTGTCAATAGCAAATGATTTTAACATAATCTTAATCTCATTTGGGTATATCTTTTCTTTAAATCTGATCAAATCTGAAACCTTGAACATTTTTGGATAACCTTGTAGTAATTCCAGCTGGGTTGCTATCACCAGGTCGTCCCTTCTCTTATATACCTCTCCAAAAAAGTCCACAACAGTCTTCCTCCCCTTGATAAAAAGAAGAGGTTGGCAGGGACCAGGGTTGTGTATATTATGTGGAGAAGAGACTGAAGATAATATCCACCTTTTCTATCAATGTACATTTTCAAGGGAGAATCTAGCATTTTTATGCACCTAATTATAGATACAGACTCCTGAATATAGGATAACAGAGGAATGCATAAGATGGTGGTTCCAAAGAGGTAAAAATTTTAGAGTTATCCCCATTCTTTTCCATTGCTATATATGGTGTAATCGAAACAGGAAGCTATTTTAGAGACAACCTTGTTCAACTGTAAAAACTTGTATGTAGATACACAGTTCCTGGGAATATCTAAAAATTATATAGAAGCCACCTAGTGACTTATCTAAAAGACTTTTCCCTTATGAAGTACATTATCCTGCTGGCTATTTTGACGGGGCATCACAAAATTCAATTTGCCGCTGTGGTGCATGGCTAATGATATCACCCTCTTGTCATTATAAAATTTACTAGAGTGGGGGGATGGGCACGAATATGAGGGCAGAGTGTTTGGCTTTGTGGGGATTACTGTGGTTCGCATTTCAGTTATGCATGGAAAAGTTATGGGTTTTTGGGGACTCAAAAGTCCTTATAGACCACATGAAAATGAAAAATTCACTAAACCTAGGATTTTTATCTCACTGGCTCGAAAGAATTTATGCTTTAAAAAGGACTTTCACTTCCATATCTTTTTGTCACATCTACAGGGAAAAAAAAAATGAAGGAGATCGCCTATAAAAAAGAGGTATGAACGGAATTTTTGGCGAAATACTTTACGATTTATTCAACTCAAATGGACCAAGAGCAACGGGAAAGGTTAATTTCATATAACATCGGAACAGAGCCTCATGGTTTTGGAATGAATTGACTGGTTATATACACTTCAAAGGGAAGCGTGATTGGAGGACTGCTGTTTTCTTTATGCTTGTCCTATGAATCTGTTTCTCTGTTTTTGTTTTAATCATATGGATAGATTAAAATCTTTTAAGAGGATGGAGTAGTTTATGATGATAACAGGTATGGATCGGTACATTTTTTTTGTCATGTTTTACATGGAGGCATGCCTCTCAATTTCAGAAACAAATGGATGTATGGAAATCAAGTTTTGGAACTTTTATTTTTTTTGTCCTGGTACATTATATAAACCAGAGTATTTTTCATGTTGAATTTTTTTTTTTTAGCTAATGAACGGTTATGAAAGTTACCCTTTCTTCCTTGATTAAAAGAGGAATCTCAAGAGGGAAGGGTGTTCTTCTTTCTTGGAGTCTAGAGGGACCAAAAGAAATAAGTCTGTAGAATTGGTAGGAGGCTGCCAGGTAGAAGCTCTTGAGTTGGTGTTGAACCACCGGAGAAATTCAGTATAGACAGAGTCACTAGCTAGAATGTAGTCCTGATGCAAAGTTATTGACTTGAGAAAATTGTGCATACTGTTCTGAAGCGGAAGCCCAGGGGTGGGGTGGGGTGGGGTGAGAAGATAATGTAATTTCCCTTCTTACTGTTGGGAGGATCAACATAGCTTTGTGAAATTTCTGAGAACATGACTGAAATAGATAAGTAATTGTGACTTGAACTAAATGTTTCTGTGAGTTTATGTATCAGAAATACATTAATATATTGTTTTGTAATGTGAAAGCGACTGGAATTGAATGTTTCCTAGGTTTTAATTATCATAAATATACAAATATTTTATTCTGAAATTATATTATTCTATGACTTTTTCTTCTTGAAAAATGTTAGGGATTATTTACATGGTCACACTGCAACTGATCATGTGATGTAAGAAATAAGTTATATCCTTTATAAGCCACCAGTAAAATCGAAGGGAATATAATTAAAGTATAGTATAACCTATGTGCAACCTATGTTCAATAACTACAATTCTGTAAACCTTAGTGTTTGTTGGTGCTAGGGATGTGGAAGGTGGAAGCATGATGTTGAGACCTAGGCCACAGGAGGGAAACTCGTAGCCCAGTCTAGCCTCCCTCTGAACCTGGTACAAATGTGTATAAATAGCAGGCCATAAGAATAACTGAAGGGTAAATAAAAACTTCTACATAACTAGTGCACATATGTACAATATGTTTTATCAATAAATGGAAATTAAACTGTAAAATGAGCACACACTAAATATGTATATAGAGCTAAAATATATTTTGAATAAATGGAGAATGTAACCGTAAAATGAGCACAAATTAAATTTCTATACATAGCTAAAATATATTTAAAAATAATGGAAATTGCAGAAACAACTAATGAACCCAACAACACCAAATTAAAGGGATGTATGATAAATATCAATAAAAGAACATCAAAAATAAATAAAAACTCATGTTTTGTTTATAATTATGTAGTTATACTATAAAAATAAATACACAAGTTTAAGTTGGAATGGGCTGAACCCTCCTAGCTAGAAAACCCAAGAAACTTAGTGTATTTATCAAAAAAAAACTTATACAATATTCTTGTAGAAGATTGGGGCATCATGACTGTTAGGGAGCATGACCTAGTCGACTTTAACTTCATCAAATTATGTATAGAATTCAAACCCTACACTCTGACCGGACATAATTTCAGAGCTTTAAACCTGGAGGAACAATAGAGACGGAGGTCGACCCTAGGGTATGTAACAACAAAACAGAAACCATAATAATGTTAGCACCATCATGTTATCCAGGATATTGTTGCTGAGACTCTATGACAGATTTCTATAGAATTGGGGACACAAATTCTTGCAAGAATTTTTTTTTTAAATTGGGTAGGACTCCATAAGAAAATAAGGTAACCCAAAAAAATCTAAGGGATTATGGTAGCTATTAGTCTTTGGAAGTTACAGTGCTTGCCCAGGTAGCTATCAACAATTCCTGAGAGCCCCAATACTAACCTGAATAGGAAATAAGAAGAAATGAGAACATTAGAAATAAACCCTACTTAGTTAAATAAGGAAGTTATTAGTTGTAGCCAGTTCAAAGTTGGATGAATGCCGCCTTGTCATAACAACCCATGAATTGGAGTAAACCATAGCACAGTTAACAATACCACAAAATAGTTTCAGCATCAACATCCTTGCATAGCAGGTGATTCGAATTAATGATCTTGGGTAACACAAAAAGGCATGGTGAATAGTTCAAGTCCAGAACTAGACACTATGACGAACCTATGAGGAATTGGAGGTGGCTAAAACCTTATATCTAGAGCCGAGCAGGTTCAAAGAGGCTAAGCTGGGTAGTGGAAGTGCCTAAGGTGAATGAGGGAGTTTTCATGGCATTTTGGTAGGGGTTAGTTACCCTAACCCTCAGCGAGAAGCTCACCACTATTGGATCAGAGGCTTTACCATCAATGACTGAGAAGTGCACACCAAAGAGGGTAAAAAATGACAGTTGTGGGTGAAAAGAACTTTAGAAAGTTTCCAGGCAGTATTGTATGCCAATGTATATAACTAATTAAGGGTTGAGCCCCGAAGATCTAGGTAACTAGGTGTGGGAATTCGTGAAGTTTAATTGACAAGTTAACCCTCGTGTAAACTTTATAACAATGGAGATATAAACCAAAAATTGAATTCATACATTAAACTTTTGATAGGTCAAAGTGGAGTGTATTTTAAAGTGTTTATGGTATTATTTTATCACAAGCAGTATATTTTTATTATAGCCAGGATCAAATTGTTATAGAACATAATTAACTAGGATAGTGATAATTTTGGGTCGAAATTTTTTTTATTTGGATATGTCTATCTAATTGTATGTTAAGATGTTTTTCCAAATGTGACAAGTGGTATCATAGCCACAAGTTGTAATATTACAAACTTGTGGGAATCTTGGAAATAACAAAATGTTCATATTATACAGAGAAAAAGAAGGAAGTAGAATGAGAAGAGGTGCGACAATCAATCCACTTAGGGGACCCTCGACAAGACCTGGGTCCAACCCGGAGATGTGGGTCCAATTAGGAGAAGGCACTACAAATGCGAACACCATGCTTCTGGAGACTATTTAGTAGTTATGAGTTGAGATGAAAAAATTTAGAGCCGACAATGAGAGGATGAGGTTGGAGCAAGAAAGGATCATGAAAAGTATTTGGGATATACAAAATTATAGGAACCCATATCTTAGTCAAGATAATGGGAATAGGAAAGAAGCAATAAGACCATCTAGGAATCACTCAACAAGTGAAGTAGCTAGGATCAATAATGAGGAATATTCTGGTAACACCTCTGTTGGCAGGGGGGCTAAGAGGCCAAAAATTGAATTGTATGGGGAGTTCAAAAAGGTTAATCCCCCACTATTTGATGGAGATTTTGAGGAGGTTGTTGAATCCTGGTTGATCAATATGAATAAATACTTTAAGGTTTATGAGTATGATGAACATTTTAAAGCTGGGTTATTAGTTTATCGATTGTAGGGTTAAGCCATGTTGTGCTGGGAAGAAATTAAAACAGTTTGCAACACTGATGATAAATAAGTAACTTGGGAGACCTTTCATAAAAAAATTACGGATAAGTATTTAACTGAGAAGTTTTATGATGAGAATGAAAAATAATTTCATGATTTGATACTCGAGTAATAGTATTTGGATGAGTTTGTCACCACGTTCACCTAACTGTTACAATATGTTCCTTACATATGGGAGGAAAAAGAAAAGGTACAATGTTTTATAAGTAGCTTGCAAGCCTACATGAAGGAAAGGTTAGATTTAGGTAATACTAAGAAGATAGATGAGGAAATAAGAAAGGCTCATAATTATTATCTGCAAATGTGAAAAAAATGTGAGTATAGTAAAGGTGGGTTGGGTAAAAAGGGACAAAGATTTTTCTGGGTAATAATAAAGCTAACAAATCCTTAGGTGTCAAATTTATGCACAAAAAACCAATGGGAGGATCCTCCGGGAAAAATCAGCAGAAAAACAGAAATGCTGGTGAATTTAGAGAAGCTGAAGCATCAAATAAATTAGAGTCAAGCCAATCACAGAAGCCTCCCCTACAATATTGGGGTTGTGGGGAACCTCACTAGTAAAATAACTGTCCTCACCGTGCTAGAACAAAACCGGCTGTGAGTGTTAAGGAGATTTGGCTAGAAACATACCAAGAGTTAATGCTCCCCTGGAGGATCATCAAGCATAATATCAACTTGCAATGGTGGAATTTGAAGGTAATATAGGTAACCATCCCATTTATATTTTGATTGATCCTGGGGAAAGTATTAGCTATGTCAATTCAAAAATAGTTGATTTACGTCAATTACTAAGAGTTAAATTTAAAAATTCGTGGCTGGTACAATTAGCCATTGGGGCTAAGAGGAAGGTAACTGCTAAACTAGAAAATTTTGTAGTAGAGATATGGGGAAAACAAATTAAGGTGGACCTAAATGTATTACCTCTAGGATCCTATGACATGATGATTGGAATGGATTGGTTAGAAGGTCAATGGACCCTAGTCAAATGTAAGGAAAAAATAGTTAGTTTCCTCACGGAAGGAGGGGACAAGTAGGAAATATAGGGTGCCAAAAGAAACGTTAAATTGCGAGTTATTACTGCAAATCAATTAAAGAAATGCATCAGGAAAGTATGTAATTTTTTTTTGGTTCAGGTGGGTTATACCAACAATAAAGACAAGTTGGCCATAGTGGAAGATATACCGTTTGTTCAGGAATTTGTGGATGTACTCCCAGAAGAAATTCTAGGGCTACTACCAAAAAGGAGTATTTATTTTATAATAGAACTGGTTGCCATAACAACGATGATGTCAAAAACTCCATATCGTATGAGCATCACTGAACAAACTGAACTTAAAATGAAATTACATGAACTACTCGATAAAGGGTATATTTGACTGAGTGTGTCACCTTGGGGTGCACCTGTGTTGTTTGTAAAGAAAAAATATGACACTTTGAGATTACGTATCGACTATGGACAACTGAACAAATTAAAGTAAAAAACAAGTACCCTCCACCAAGAGTTGATGACCTTTGATCGTGTTAAGGGGACTCAATATTTTCCAAGATTTATTTAAGTTATGGTTATCATCGGATAAATATTAAGGATGAGGATGTATGTAAAACAACATTTAGAACTCGCTATGTACACTACGAATTTATTGTGTTACCATTTAGACTCACTAATGCTCCCGTAAATTTCATGAGTCTAATGAATGGGATTTTCCACCCTTACTTAGATAAGTTTCTTCTTAATTTTATCGACGGTATTATGATTTACTTGAAGAGTGTTAAGGAGCATAAAGAACATTTGTGGATAGTCTTGCAATCTCTTCGGGAAAATCATTTGTATGCTAAATACAACGAATGTGATTTCTTGAAAGACTAGATTCAATACTTGAGACATGTGATAACTTTTGAAGGTATAGCGATTGATCTTGAAAATATTATGAGCATTATGGACTGGCCTATTCCCAAAACGTTGCTGACATACAATATTTTATGGGATTAGCTGGCTATTATCACTGATTTATCAAAGATTTATCTAAAACTTCATACCCCATAAACATCTCTACAGAAGAAACGAGGAATTTTTAAATGTTCATCTTAGTGCTAAAATGGTTTCGAAAAATTCAAAAATTTATTGACATCAGCCCCAATACTAAAGGTCATGAATTGAGAAAAAGAATTTGTTGTGTGCACTAATGCTTGTTAGGAAAGTGTGGATGGAGTTTTTGTAGGAAGACAAGTTAATACCTTATGAATCATGTAAGATGAAGGAACATGAAAAAAGGTATTCAACATATGAGCTAGAGCTTATAGTAGTAATAATATCTTTGAAATTATGGCATCATTATATTCAAGGGAAGAAAATTTTACTAATGATAGACCACGGTATTCTAACTATTTTTTTCAAGAAATCGAATTTAAATGCATGACATGCCAAATGGAATGCATTTTTGAATGAGTTTTATTTTTACATTAGCCACATGAAGGGATAATAAAATCAGGTGGCAGTTTCCTTGAATAGGAGGGTGCAATGTGTTTATGAAATTAAATACCATCACATTGAATTTGATGTGTTGGGGCCACTTGGGGAAGATGCTCTCAAAGACCCCGAATATGGATTTCAATGGTAGTAAACGAAGAAATAAAAAATTCCAGTAAACCATCCGAGTATGGTATTAATAGTAAAAATCATGTGCCTTATAAGGGGAGAGTTATGTTCTTGTTCAATTGTCTATTAAACATATGTTATTGGATGAATACTACCGTAGCCCATATTTTTCTCATCAAGGGTACCAAAAATTGTTCTCTACACTTGAGAAGGAGTATTGCTAGCCTGGAAGGAGGAGAGATATCGCAGAGTACCTAAATAAATGTTTAGAATTCTAGCAAGTGAAATTTGAGCATCAACACCCGATCGTCCTATTTAACCCTCTTCCCATTCTTGAATGGAAATGGGGGATGATTAAATTGGATTTTATAATTGGGATACCTAATAAAAAGGAACAATATGACTCCATCATGGAGGTAGTGGAAAAATTGAGAAAAACTGCTCACTTTATCCATGTTAAATCTACCTATAAAAAGGTAGACATCTTAGATATTTTTATGAGGGAAATATTCTGATTGCATGGTATGCCAAAGGTGGTGATTTCTAACACGTGTGTGAAATTCACTTATGAATTCTGGAAATCTCTTTTCATGGGATTGGGTACACAGATTCAATTCAGTACGACATACCACCCCAAACAAATCATAAACAGAATAAATGTGTGAACCAAGTGTTAGAAGATATGCTACAGATGTACGTAATGCAACAACTGACCAAGTGGGAAGAATATCTTCACCTAATTGAATTATATTTTTTTACCTAGAAACAGGAGTATTCTAGAATAAAGGTCGATGTTAGGACCTGACATTTTGAAGGAAAAGGAGTAGGAGGTTAAAAGAGTTCAGAAAAACTTGAAAGTTTCCCTATATAGGAAGAAAATGTATGCAGATAGGAAATTAATCGATAAATAATTTTAGGTAGGGGATCATGTATACATGCGAACAAAACCAAACAAGAGTACCCTACAATGTGGTAGTGTGCTAAGTTGGCACCCCATTATTGTGGACCTTTCTAGGTTTTGGAAATAATAGGGTCGGTAGCCTACCAACTTGCTCTTCCAAGCTATGTAAAATTTCATAATTTCTTTCATGTTTATTTATTAAATAAATGTGTATAATTCCAGGCACATAATTCACTGGCAGGACATACAAGTACGTATTAAATTTATTTCTAACTAATTTGTATCAGGAAAGTGGAGGAATATATGAACTGGCGTTAATTATGGTGGTTGACAGGTCGAACTAGACAGAGAGTTCATGGTAGAACCAATGCGTATCCATGACCAGAGACAAGCAACACTATGGAAGCGAGTGGTCACCGAGGTTAAGGTGAAGTGGAATCACTTTATCCCAGAGGAGGCCACCTAGAAAGATGACGGTCTTATGCAACAATATTACCCTAATATGTTTCATGGGCTAGAGTAAACACCAAGGAAAGTCTTGCACCAAGGGGGAGGGAAGATGTAACCTCCATGGTGGAATAGAAATTATCGTCGCTAATTATTTAATTACAAAATTTAAGTGTGTGGATCATGGTATCCTAGAAGAACTTTGTTTAATTATTAATTAAACATGAATTCTATTTTTGTTTTTGAATGTTAAATTATGGAAATTAATGAGAGCTGATTGGTAATTAATTTCAACAACTAGACAATTATGAAAGTTACCCTTTCTTCCTTGGTTAAATGAGGAATCTGAGGAGGGAATGGGGTTCTACTTTCTTGGAGTATGGAGGGACCAAAAGAAATAAGTTTTTAGAATTGGTAAGGCGCTACCAGGGAGAAGCTCTTGAGATGGTCTTAAGCCAACGGGGAAATCAGGTATAGACAGAGGCCCTGGCTAGATTGTAGTCATGATGCCAAGTAATTGACTCTAGAAAACTATGCATACTATTTTGAAGTGGAACCTCGAGGGGGAAGAATGGGATGTAATCTCCCTTCTCACAGTTGGGAGGATCAACAAAACTCTGTGGAATTTTTGAGAAGAATGAACTAGATAAGTGATTGGGATTGGAACTGAATGTTTTCATTAGTTTATGTATCAAAAATACATGAATATGTTGTTCTGCAATGTGAAAGAAGTTGGAATTAATTTTTTCCTAGGTTTTACTTATAAGAAATATATGAATATGATATTATACAACTATATTATTATGTGAATTTTTCTTCTTGAAAATTGTTAGGGATAGTTACAAGGTCATAGTGCAACTGACTATGTGATTTAAGAAATAATTTATATACTTTATAACCCGCTAGTAAACTAGAAGGGAACACAATTAAAATATAGTGCAACCTATGGGCAATCGATGTTCAACAACTGCAATTCTGTAAAACTTAGTTCCTGTTGGTGATAGGGTTGGGGAAGGAGGAAGCATGGTTCTGAGGGGGTTGAGACCTAGGCCACAGGAGGGAAACTGATAGCCTGATCTAGTCTCCCTCTAAACCCAGTGTAAATGTGTATAAATAATAGGCCATACAAATAAATGAAGGGTAAATACAAAATTCTATATAACTAGAGCATGTGTTGATCAACGATTGTCATTGATGTCAACCCAAGCAACACCAGGGGCTACCCCAATATTGCATGGGAATTTTGACCTATCAGATTACTATATTCTGGGTCAATAATTCCTTTGATGGTTTCTACTTGTCGAGATGTTTCCATTGATATATGGCACGCCACATAATTCTTCACGGTTTGAGAGATATTCATGTTTGAAGTTTGTAACCCCAGTTAGTGGGCTAAAAACCCATGGGGTTATGGCATGGGTCATTGAAAAGCCAATAATTAATAATTTTTAAGCTCCTAAAATCCCTCCCACATTCACTTGTTGAAGTCCCTCTCAACCTAAGCATTTATATAAATTGTGATCCTCATATCCTTTTTATGTAGGGAGATTTCACTATAAAAAAACAGGTCATCGTGGAATTTTCGCTCTAATTTTTTTTTCTACGAAGGTTCAGAAGCTGAAATTTTTATGAGGCGAAGCTGAAATCCTGTGGAAGTTGCAGTAAAAATTTCAGATCAAGGTGCACAATATTTTTGGAGATATGATCTGTGGAAGTCAGGGTTTTTGCAGGCTCCTGAAATTCATCTCAAAGAAGTGACCTTGGTAAAATCGTCATAACTCTCTCTCTAAGTATCAGATTGGAATTCTGTAAAAATTGGTAGATATTTCATACACTGTAGTTGGTTCTATATCAATTTTAGAGCCAAATGAATAAACAATGACACGTGGCACACCATTCAATTTTGCTCTGCTGAAATAGTCCATAATTAGGGCATTGTGAAAAATTGGGTATAACTCTCTCTTGAAGAATCAAAATTGGGTCAGACCTGTGGCATTGGAAAGACAACTTAGAGGACTACTACAATACTCAAAATCAAATGTTGGGGATATAAAATAACAGATATACACCAAATTCAATATCGAGCTTCTAGAAGGCAAAGAAAAAGCTAGATCATGTTTTGTCAAGGGCTGCAAAGGACCATATTTTCTAGGGAAGCAAAGAAAAGAAAGGTGCGATGAAGGGTAGAAATCAAGGTGTAGAACAACAATAGAGGTTCATCACATGAATTCTTAAAGTGGGCAGCACTGCATACATTCACTGTAAATGTATCATTGTACTAAGTCATTATAAATACATTATTGTAAAAATTGTACTAGTTTCTATCTACCAAGGGTTGAAGAGGCAGTGTCGGGAGGTCTAGGATCATCATTAGGTGGTTGTCACAGTTGGGGTTATGGTCTAGTGTGTATTCTTCTTCTACATCATTCTATATCATTTTAAAGTGGACCATTTTCCCTGGTACGGGAGTCCATTCTTCTTTTATTCTTCTATAGGGTGGTAGGGTGGTGCTAGGGTGAGTTGTAGCTCATTGGGTGTTGGGGCATCCGTTCAGTTGACTACTGAAGAATCTCGGGCGTTGGAGCGTCCATCCAGAGGGAGCTGGAGAAGAATGTTTTTCTAGATTCTAGGAAGTTGGAGCTTTTTTTTCAATTGGAGTTGAATATTAAAGAATTATTAGAAAAGCATTAGGCGGTTTTTGTCTCGGAGTGGGTTTCCAACTTAAAAACTGTGTGCATTTGTGTTCCTCTTGTTTGCTGCTATCACTGATAATAATTGAAGATTAACTAATGCTCTAATTGAAAGGAACACTGATTCACCCCCCCCCCCTCTCAGTATTTCCAACAATTGGTATCAGAGCTTGGTTCCTTCAATAGCAGTTTAACAGCTGGAAGGAGGTCATGGAGCATACCAAGAATGGTGTACCTCTATTCAATGAAAATAATTATGCACTCTGGAAAGGAATAATGGAGGTATATCTCTTGGCGCAAGGTTACGAAGTATGGGACACTGTTCAAAATGGATTTACATCAACCGCGGATGAACAAGGTAAGAAGAATTTGGTAAATGATGCAAAATCAAAGAATATTATTATCAGTGGACTTATTGAATCTGCTTATCATAAGGTGTTGGGTTGTAAAACCGCCAAAAATGTATGGGACAAGCTTGAGAATATATATGCGGGTGACTCAAATGTCAAAGAAGCAAAGCTTCAAATCTATAGAGAAAAATTTGAGCAACTCAGAATGAAAGAAGATTGCAACATTGCTGCATACTTCCAATACGTTGATGAAATAACCAATACTCTGGAAGGATTGGGAGAGCCAGTTGACAAGAAGACTATTATACGGAAGATTCTTAGAACATTACCAGGGAGATTCAACCCAAAGGTATTGGTCTTAGAATACAGTGAAAATCTGGACAAACTCAGCAAGGAATAATTACATGGAGTTCTCATAGCATATGAAATGAGACTTGATGAAGAAAAGGGTACTTCAAATCTAGAAACTGCGTTCGTTGCATCTAAGAAAACCAATAAAGACAAGGAACCTTCAATTGAAATGACATGCACCTGCAAGTGTGAAGAAAAGGGAGATGATGGAGAAGGTCTTTTAGATGAAGAATATGCTTACTTTACAAGAAAACTAAAACCTGGTAAGGGAAAATTCAAAGGTAAACTTCCATTGATATGTTTCGGTTGTGGTGAGGTTGGGCATTTCGTAGCAAAATGTCCAAACAAAAGTGATGGAAACTCAAAAGGAAAGAAAGGCTTTAAGAAATTCAATAAGCAAGGCAAAAATAAAGGATCCAAAAGGAACTTTCTCTCTAAAGAAGATAGCTCCTCATCCGATGAAGAAAGTGACAGCAAAGAAGAAGCCAATGAGAAAGTATTGTTTATAGCCAAGCACAATAAACAAGAAGTATCAAACAATGAAGAAGAAGGGTTGACCATAGAAGAATTTTATGAAGAGGCAATCAAGCTTATAAAAGAGCTCAATGCTGAGAAGATCTGTTCCAATACTCTTGAAGAACAAGTTCAAGGTCTCAAAATTGAGGTTGAAGAACACAAATGTATTGAAGAGTCACTTCAAAAGAAGTTGGAAGAAAGCAACCAAGAAATGGAAGCATTAGAAGCCGAAGTAGTCTCGTTGCGTAAGGAAGTGAAGAAGGGAAAAACTGTTGTGAAACCAGCTCCAAAAATAGAAGAAAAGAGATATCAATGCCTTAGAAATAAGCCACTTCGAGGGGGAAACCTCCAATACATTACATGAATGAAAAATTCTTGAATGATACAAATTACAAAACCTCCTTTCTATATATAGGAGTCCATGGGGCCACAATTTAATCCTAGTGGGGCCACAATGTAATCCTAGCCGACCTAACAATAATAATTTAAGGGCACAATAATAACAATATGGGGGTTACAGGGGTACAATAATAACAATAAGGGGGTTACATGAACAACAATAAGGGACTATACTAGTAATATAGGGACCTAACATGCCCCTCTCCTTCAAAAAGTGTTGTCCTCAACGCTTGAGTAGCTCTGGGTGCTTCTGTATAAAATTCTCATCCTCCCATGTAGAATCTTCAGTGGGTAAGTTCTTCCACTTGATGAGATACTTTGAAATTTATCGATTTCGTAGCTGTCGAGTTCTTGTTTCTGTGACCGCTTCAGGTTCCAATATGATTTTTCCTTCCTCATCAAGTTCTGGAAATATTGTTTGAACTGGAAGATTTTCACCTATAACCTTCTTTAAGCATGAAACATGGAAAACTAGATGCACTTGCGAAGAAGCAGGAAGCTCCAATTTGTATGCCATAGTACCAATCTTTTGCAACACCTTGTAAGGACCATAGTACTTTGGTGATAATTTATTATCCTTCTTAGCTTGCTTGAGGGACATTTGTTTGTATGGTTGTAGCCGTAAAAATACCCAATCTCCTACATCAAAACTTCTCTCATTGCGATGTTGATCTGCCTGTTGTTTCATTCGATTTTGTGCCAAATTCAGGTTATCCTTTAAGAGTTGGAGAACTTCTTGTTGATGCTCTATGTGATCTTCCACTGCTTGAACCTTCGAATTTTCCCTTAAAGATGATGTGATGGATGGTGGATGATATCCATAAAGTGCCATAAATGGGGTCATTTTTGCTGCGGTATGGAAGGAAGTGTTATACCACCATTCAGCAAGAGGTAACCACTTGACCCATTGTGTTTGTTTATCAGATACAAAACAACGAAGATATCCTTCCAAACATTTATTTACTATCTCAGTTTGACCATCAGATTGAGGATGATAATATGAGCTATGAGCTAATTGAGTACCCAAACAAGAAAATAACTCCGTCCAAAAATTTCAAGTAAAAATGGGATCTCTGTCGCTCACAATAACCCTTGGGTTTCCATGTAGCTTTTGAATTGTGTCCATAAATGTAGTAGCAACTGTACTTGCTTTAAATGGATGAGATAATGTACAAAAGTGTGCATCCTTGGTAAGTCTATCAACTACCACCATGATGACACTCTTTCCTTCGGACTTAGGTAAACCTGTGATAAAATCCATTGAAATCTCCTCCCAACGTTGACTTGGAATGGATAAAGGTTGTAGAAGTCCCGGGGTCTTAATTGTCTCAACTTTATTCTACTGGAAAACCAAACATTACGCCACAAACTTTTGAATATCAGATTTAAGGCCATCCCAAAAAAATTCTTTCTTCACCCTGTGGTAAGTTTTTAAAAATCCTGAGTGTCCTCCTAAAGGAGAAGTGTGCAATTCCAAAAGAATCTTTTGTTTTAGTTGGAAATTCTTACAAAGATATAAGCAATCTTTGTACCATAAGGAATCATTTTTCCAACTAAATGTATCAGATGTACTAGGATCTTGCTGCAACTTTTGAATGAGTGTCCACACTTCTTCGTCCCTCTTCCATTCATCTCTTGCTTCGGTTATCCAATCTGGTTGGATAATAGAAATGGCACAAAGCAATGCTTCCACCTCTTCATTCTTTCTTGAGAGTGCATCTGCAACAACATTTAGCTTCCCTTTTTGTAGATTATTTCAAAGTCATAACCCAACATCTTTGTGACCCATTTTTTCTGCTCTTCTGAAGATAGTCTTTGTTCCAAAAAGTGTTTAAGATTATCATGATCAATTTTTACCTTGAAGTGTCTTCCCATTAGGTAAGTTCGCCATTTTTTTAGTGCATGTAGTATTGCTAACATTTCCTTCTCATAAATAGGTTTCTGTAAATACTTTCCTTTGATTGGACGACTTTCAAAAGCAATGGGTCTTCCTTCCTGCATTAAAACTGCACCAATTCCATTTCCTGAGGCGTCACATTCCACAATAAAGGTTTTTGTGAAGTCTGGCGTAGCTAAGACCGGTGCTAGGCACATTGCCTCTTTAAGATGTTCAAAGGCCTTAGTTGCTTCAGGAGTCCATGAAAATGCATCTTTCTTCAATAATGTTGTTAGAGGTGCTGCTATTCTCCCATAATTCTTAACAAACTTGCGATAATACCCTGTTAACCCGAGAAATCCTCACAACTGCTTTATGGTTGTGGGAAATTTCCATTCCTTAATGGCTTTAATTTTGTTAGGGTCTACTTTAACACCCTCGTGAGATACAATATGACCCAGATATTCCACCTCTTGTACTCCAAAGAAACATTTGGATGATTTTGCATATAATTGTTTCTCCTGCAATAGTTTGAGCACCCTGTCAACATGTTCAACATGATCCTTCCAAGACCTGCTATAGATTAGTATATCATCAAAAAATACTAGCACAAATTTTCTAAGGAAGGGTTTGAAAATGGAATTTATCAACCCTTGAAATGTAGAAGGTGCATTGGTAAGGCCAAAAGGCATGACCAAAAATTCATAATGACCCTCATGAGTTCAAAATGTTGTTTTCGGAATATCTTCGGTCTTCATTCTAATTTGATGATATCCTGAACGAAGATCCAACTTGGTAAAATAAATTTCTCCATGTAATTCATCCAATAATTCATCAATCACAGGAATGGGAAATTTATCTTTAATGGTGAGATTATTGAGCTCCCTATAATCCGGACACATGCGCCATAATCCATCCTTCTTGTGTACCAATACTACAGGAGCAGAGAAAGAACTTTGACTAGGTTGAATTATACCCGCCTCTAACATTTCTGCAATCATACGTTCAATTTCGCTCTTTTGGACGTAAGGATATCTATAAGGCCTGATGTTTGGAGGAACACTTACTGGAATCAAATGAATAGCATGATCATGATCACAAATAGGTGGGAGTCATTTGGGAGTTTCAAACACCTTGGAATGATTGTCCAAGACTTGTTGGAGATCTGCAGAAATAGATGATTTTGATGTTGGAACTTCTAGTGAGCATAATTGTGGAATTACGCCTCATTGTTCTTTCTTTAGAACCTTTGTCATGACATTAGAGCTTATTATCCTTCCTAGCTTCCCTGCAATACCTCGTAATTTGACTTCCTTTCCTTCTGAAAAAAATTTCAAGAAAAGTTCTTGAAAATTAAAAGCTACCGTCCCCAAAGATTGTAACCATTGTACTCCTAGTACAGCATCAGCACCTCCCATAGGAATGGAAAGCATTGGACTAGTCAATACATATTCCCCCATGGTTAGCTTGATATTATGGCATTTTCCAGAGCAATTTATAGTTCCTCCATTTGCAACCATCACTTGACATTCTGGTGCTGGGTATAGGAAACAATTTAATTCCTTGGCTACCTTACAATGGATAAAATTATGGGTGCTACCTGAATCAATCAACACTATTACCTTTTTCTTCTTGATATGTCCTTCTATCTTAAGAGTTTTAGGAGTGGTAATTCCTGCCAGTGCATTACACGATATGGTCGGATTCATTTCTTCCTCTTCTAGGGCTGGTTCCTGGTGTATATCCTCTTCTTGTTCATTTTTTTCTTCCTCTTCACAATCTATGTAAAATAATTTCTTCTCAGCACACTTATGACCTTTAGTGTATTTTCTATCACAACTGTAGCAAAGCCCTTTTGCTCTTTTTTCTTCCAATTGTTGTGGTGTCAATCTTGTAGGTTGTGGAAGTCTAGGAGTAGCAACACTTCCATCTTTATAGATGTGAGTGGTAGGCTTCCTTGTCGCCATAATTTTACATTCAATTTTTCTTGCCAACCGGAATGCCTTCTCCAATGAATCAGGTTCCCAAACGTGAACTTCATGTTGGATGTTATCCTTTAAATTCCCTATGAAGACATCAATCCTGTGTTCCTCTGGAATATCAGTTACCCTTATATTCAATTTTTGGAAGTCCTCAATGTGCTTTGCCACTAAACCCTTTTGTTTGAGATTTATCAATTGGCTAAAGAAGGTGTTGCTCTTTGTATCCTCATAATGTGCTATCATTTCCTCAGTAAAAATTGACCAAGTGACAATTTTTTTACGGGAGCAAAGCCATCGATACCATACAAATGTATTTTGTTCTAAATGTAAAGTTGCAATGCGTACCTTTTGTGTGTTTTGCATATTATTGAGATCAAAATATTGCTCCATCTGTAGTATCCATGTTACGGGATCCTTGCCATCAAACTTCCTCATATCCATCTTTGGAATATGGTGGTTCTTTTGTCCAACATTAGAGTTTATGAAATCATGATTAACATTTATTTTTTTCTCATCATGAGTTTCCTCTACTATCTTTTCGCCATTAGGAAACATTTCTTGTATCAACTTTGCCAAACCTTCGATGTCTACTTTTTATATCATTCTTCATGTTTTCCATTTTTTCATCGATCTTAGCTTCCATGTCATCCATCTGCTTCCATGTCATCCATCTTGGCTTCCAAACCTTTCATCTTAGCTTCCATACCTTTCTTCAAACCATCCATCTTAGTTTCCATGCCTTTCTTCAAAACTTCCATTTCATTTTTTGTTGCTCTTTGCGATAGCAAAATTTGGTGCACTTGCTCTTGTAATTTTGACATCTCATGTTGTGTTTCTTCATCTTCATGAGTCATAATGGAGCCTTTTGAAGACTTAATGGGTGTTTAATTCCTTTTAGGGGCCATTTTAGAACCCAATATTGATATCTATTCTTCAATATGCCCTTGGAATAAATTCCAACTATTTTTTTTTCAAACAAGACCTATGTAATTCGAAAAAAAATACACACCTTTTTCTTTCTTTTGAGGAGCGCAATGTTGAAACTGAATTATCTCTATGATTTCGGATCTTCAATATCTAAAATTTGGTACTTAGGTAGCCCTTTGAATCCTCTTTTGAATGCCACAAGTCTGACCTGATTTGGATTCTTGAAGACAAAGTTGTGCCCAATCTGCTACGCTGACCTAATTATGGACTAGTTCAGTAGAGCGAACTTGTATGACTTGCCACATGTCACTTCTTCCTCCTTTGGCTTTGAAATCGATAGATAGGAAAATACATTTCGTGTGCCATCGTCCACTTTTTACAGAATATCAATCCGATGCTCAGAGAGAGAGTTATGAAGATTTTCCCACAATCACCTCTTTGAGATGAAATTTGGGAGCCTGAAAAAGACCTAACTTCCACAAACCATATCTCCAAAAATATTACGAACCAAGCTCTGAAATTTTGCGAGGATGTTCCTCAGGATTTCGTCTTCACGCTCTCCAACAGTCAGCTTCTGAACCTTCATAGAAAACAAATTATAGCGAAAATTCGATGATGACCTGTTTAGGTTAAATTCAGGAGCCTGCAAAAAGCCCTAACTTCCACAGATCATATCTCCAAAAATATTGTGAACCAGGCTCTGAAATTTTGTGAAGATGTTCCTCAATATTTCGGCTTCATACTCTACAAATTTCAACTTTTGAACCTTCGTAGAAAAAAATTTATAGCGAAAATACCACGATGACCTGTTTGGAGCAGCGAAACCCTAGAATCTCAAAGTTCTGATACCAAATGTTGTGAAACCAGCTCCAAAAAGAGAAGAAAAGAGATATCAACGCCTTAGAGATAAGCCACTTCGAGGGGGAAACCTCCAATACATTACATGAATGAACAATTCTTGGATGATACAAATGACCAAAACCTCCTTCTATATATAGGAGTCCATGGGGCCACAAATGTAATCCTAGTGGGGCCATAATGTAATCTAAGTGGGTATAACAATAACCATGTAAGGGCACAAATATAAAAATATTGGGGTTACAAGGGTACAATAATAACAATAAAGGGAGCCTACTGCAGTAAGCAATGAGGGCTAAACTAGTAATATAGGGATACAACAATACATCCAAAACTATGCCAACAACTCAAGGGAATTGGAAGAAATCATCAACAATCAACAATCTTACAACGACAGAACAGGCCTCGGTTACAAAGAAGAAGAAGCAAGACCTTCTACAACAAAATACAATGAACGTATGAGATCTGACATGCATGTAGACTTCATTGGACAAGATTCGCAAGAACATCCTTGGAAGACGATTCCTCTACGAAGATTTCCAACATATTTTTTATGGCTATTGTTATTCATGTGGAAAATTTGGTCATAAAGCTGTAGAATGTCGCGCGTACCCTAGGAACCAATACAATTCTAGGAGATCCTTCAAATATGAACCTCCCAGGGCTCAACGAAACATCAATAGATTTGAACATTTAAGAAATAATATGGAATGTTACAAATGTCAGAACTTTGGACACATAGCCAGAGACTGCAGACTTGAAAATCCTCTAGAAGAATCTTCGAAGCCACAGAATGAACGAACATGGAAGAAGAAGACGACTGATAATTGTGCTCTTGCTCTCAAGGCTCAAAAAAATAAATATGTGTGGTATGTTGACAACGGTTTCTCAACGCATATGACTGGAGATAGAAGGGAATTTGTATGCAGCAAAGAGAAGAAAGGATGGAACCGTATTCTTTAGAAATGATAGTGTTAGACTCCTATACCAATAGGTGTCATTTTTCATGATTGTCTTGATTGAACTATGCAATATGTTCAAACCTTTTTCTTGTGCAAAGGTGTTCCATATTCTTGAAAAATTAAAAAATCAAAAAATTTAAAAAATGTAAAGAGGGTATACCCTAAAAGAAAAATCAAAGGGTAAAAAGAATAAAATGGTCAAAAAAGTGAAAGAAATGAACCCCAAACAAAAATAGACCAAGGAAAGTGTGCAAATCCAAATGCCACTACTATTTCATTTTTGTAAATAAGCAATTGTGTGCAGCTTGTCAAACTTTTGCCACAATTTATGAAGGGTCAAACTGTTTAAACTTGACTTATTCTTTTTTCAATTTCATGTTATAGAATAGAGAATAAATATCTGACCAAACAGTTTAATCTTGGCAGATAAGTAGATAGGTAGAGTTAATAAAAGGTGCTCAACAGTTTAATCTGAGCCCTTGGATGTAATAAGTGTAGACTTAGATAGGATTGCCATGTAAAAGAAAAAGAAGTTTGATGAGGGTTTGCTAGTCTAAATGCACCCTAATAAAGAAGAGAAAATGGTAGAGTAAAGTAGATAGGGTAGGTAGATGGTGTTGCAAAGTTTCATGTGATGAATGATGGTGCTAAATGTGTTTAATCCTTTATTTTCATCACCAAGTGCAGAGAACACTACATTGGAAGTATTTCACAGAAGGAAAAGTCAGAATCATTAACTTCCCATCTCACTTTTTCCCTAAAGGTTTTACTAATTTCCCTTAAGTACTAAGGAGTTTGAAGATTAAAGGGGCTCAAGGCATTTCCTTGACTTTTGGAGGGACCGGACCCTCGGCCTAATAATTGAAAAGCCCCTAGTACTTGAAGTTATCCGTCATTGCAATCATTCACTTTTAATCTTTTCCTAAGTAAAATCCCATTTTACTTAGGAAAATTATGCAAAATTCCACAATAAACCCTCAAAATTACTTGCTATTCTAAGTCTAAGTGTTGAAGTTGATATAATACAATTTGCTTCAGAAATCTTCACTTTCCTAGATTTGTAAAGTATTTTGAGTTTTCCTTGTCCCTTTGTCATATTAACATTTCATTTTATTTATTAAATCCCTAGTGAAAATACCTTATCCTATTATATATAATTCCCTTTTATAATAATATCCCCAAAACCCTCTTACTATAAGTTTTTAGCCAAAGTTAATTAAATCCTACATGATTAAATAAAAATCCCAAATTATAAACCCTTTGGCTAAAAAATATCCATATATATTAACTCCGCCCCTATGGTTAATAAATTTCATTAATTTATTACCATATAATTAAAAATATTTGAAAAAGGTTTAAACATATATTTTATGTTTTAAACGAAAAAACAAATAAAACCCAAGTCTCCGTAACCCCGACCCTTATTAAACCACCGAGATTAATTAATCATCTGGATTAATTAATAGTTTAACCTCCAATGAAAACCCTCTCGGAATGATTAACTTATAATTAATCGTATCGGGCCCGCGCATTAACTCCCCCGCCTCTTCCCTTTCAGACCACCGTTCGATCCCTCCAGTTGAGATCTACAGCCCACAATGATTCCGCTAGCCATCCTCTGCACGAGCATTAACGCGCGAAATCAGAATGGTTTTTGAATAGTGCACCGGCTACGTGTCAAACACTGTATCGCGTCACTGCTCGTTCGACCGAAACCGCCAACTCCCGAAAGCGGTGCGGAATAAAACCACTTACTGCCCGTCCCTCGTGACGTGTCCTGCCGTACCCTGATGATGTCATCTTCGAAAATAATAAAAAAATCCCTTTTGAGTTTCCAAATAAAAAAAATTTCGCGCATTTTTCCTCATTCTGTCTGTTGAAAGCGACTGCGCCTTCCACTGAGAAATTTGAAAAAATGATTGTTAAACTGCCATTAATCGAAATTGTTCAAGACTACTGTCAGACCTGCATCCAAGCTTCTATCCGCCATCTGCCTGTACCTGTTGAACATCGCCATTTCCTAAAAAATAGGTATTTACATCATTTCCCGTTTCAAACTCTGTGAAATCATGTCGTTCGTTTAAAATTCTATACCAAAGAATTGTTACAGAGTGTTTTGAGTCTTCCCTTTCCTCAGAATTTCAATTGCGTCCACAGAAAGCTGTAAATTTCATCTTCAAAACTAAAATTGTGCCCGTTTCCGTGAAAAACCCCCAAATTTCCGTTTATTTGAATACACAAGAACCAAAAAATGGAAGTTCCTGTAGCCCTGAATGTAGCCCCATTGAATGCCCCTCATAGAGATTTGGATTACTTATCATTAGTGGACAAAGATTTTCAAATAAAGGACTTGAAATTTACTGAAAATCCCCTTCGAATTTATTGTCGCTGTAGAGACAATTATTTGAATGGCTCAGATATTATTGGGTTATGGGAGTCTGGTCTTCCTAGATACCTTTTTCCCTCAGTCCATATCTTTCCTGAAATTATCCACTATTTCCATGCCAATTATGATCCAAATCAGAGAGTAGTATTGTCCCCAAGCCAGAACATCCTTTTTCCCATTACTACTCAATCCATCAATGATATGTTACATTTTCAGCTTGGTGAAGCCCTTACTCCTTTGTTAATGGAAGAATTATTGGAGAAATCCACTAAATTATCCCAGGAGGAGTTAATTCGCATTTTCCAAGCTTTCATGTGGCCAGAGCATCAGCCTACAGGCCCTCCCCCTTATGCTAGTGTTTATTTTACTGAAAAAGGGGAAAATATTTTTAGTATGATATCTTTCATAATGGGTTTTAATACCAGTGAGTATGTTGATCATTTAACCCTGGTGTTATTATCTATGTTCACCCCTGGACAACCTCCTGCTGTCAGGTATGACTTTGCATCTTTCATTGCAGATAAAATGCATGACCAATTCATGAGATTGGAGAACGAGAAAGTATTCAAATATTCTACTGTCATTTACCATCTCATGCTTTATTACCAGTCTGAAACTTTCCCTTTCCATATCAGAAAACTTGATGCCCAAGGGAATCCAAGATCTGTTATCTTTTGGTCAGCCATTACTCATTGTTCCATAGACTCTCCCTATTCTTATAATGAGTTCATTGACCTTTTCATACATCCTGCAACTACCTTGTTGACAGGAGTTGCCCCTCCAAGACTCAGCAATGAAATCAGGAAAATCCTTCAGCTTTCAAAACAGTATAAGATAGGTGACTGGTACTTCTATCAGAATCATACTGAAATTAGAATTTATGGATGTGAATTGAGCCCTTTCAAATTACCCAGATATGTTCCAATGAGACTTTTTGCACTTGAGTATTTCAGACAAATGAACAATTCAGATATAATTCACTTCTGTAATGCCAAGAAAAAGGCTCAACTCAGGATAAAGAGCCAACTAGGTCCATTTATCTACAATTCTAGGGATGGAGGGGAAGAAGCTCAAAAGATTTTAGAGGAACATTACAGATTGCAGAAAAGTTTCCATTGGGTACCCTATGACCCATTCAACTTTATTTGTGACAAAAGGATGAAAAACAAATCAGCACCCTACATGCATCGAAGAATCCCTGAAATTGAAAAGTATGCTAATACAGATGAGTGGGTAGAAGGAACTTTGATAGAGCAGGATAGTGAGCAGGTTGATATAAATAATGTTATGAAAGATCTTGCAAAAATACTTGACTTGGATTCTTTTACACAGGTGCAAAGACCAGAGATTGGTACTTCTTCAGTTGGTATTATTCAGCAGAATTTACAGGAAAACATTCTATCAATTGCAGTTGAATCCAAAGGCAAAGAGAAAGAACCAGAAATACAAGTCATTGAAACATTCACCATGACATAACAACCTCAAACTTCCAAGGCACAAGATCAAGCACAGGTTTCTCCTATTCAAGTCAATCACCCTGAAGTTTCAAATTTGCAGACTCCATCCAATGTGGAACAAGGCAAGAAAAGACAAGTTAAAGATCCTACTCCTCCTAAGGAATCTTCACAACAACCTCAAACTAAAAGGCAGAAACTGAATCCACTTCCAGAAGTGGAATCTATTGATGAAATCTTTGATGAAGAAAGGGAGGATAGTCAGCTTACTGGTTCAGTTAGTGAAGCATATACAGGTCATAAAGGAAAGGAAATACAAAGACAGTTAAGTACTGAAGTGTCTTCATTCAAAAAGCCAAAGACAGATGCAGGAGACATAAAAAAGACATTTATCAGTATAAAAGCAAGGAATGATCCACTCAGGGTCCAGGTGTATAATCAGTATCTTAAAATGGCTCCACAAAATCAAGAGAGATTAATGTCAGCTTTTGACATTCAGCAAGGGAAAATGTTAATGAGCCATTTCAAATCTAAAGTGCCAAAACCACAGACAGCAGCTGACTACATCAGGACCAATTTTGAGGTCCTAGCAAAAGATATTCATCCATTGGACCAGATAGAATTACACAAGCAAACTGGAGAAATGATATATTCTACCCTTACTGACAAAGCAATGGCAGCTCATAGATTGCAAGATTCTTTGAATAATACAAGTACCCAGTTGCAGATTGAGAAAGCTTCTTCTCAAGCAAAGGATAACAAAATAAAATCTTTGGAGGAAATAATCATCAGTTTGGGTCATAATCCCAAAGATATAAAAGGCATTGAAGCATTGATTAAAAAGAAGGATGATGACATTGCTACATTGAGGAAGCAATTAAAGTTACCAGCTTCAAGGCATCCTCAAACTGAAGAAGTATTGAAGAAAAATTTAGAAGAAGAAATGATGGAGTTGATCCTGAAAATAAATGAACAACTAAGTGAAACAAAAAAGGAACTGGAGCAAGCATTGAAAGAAAAGCAGTCTATCATTCAGACATCCACAACAGAAGCTACTACAGGTACAACGACAGCAGACCAGCAAACAGACCCATCACAGGTGAATACTTCTAGTTTAAGTTCTGAAGAATTAGTGAAACAAATGGAAAGTTTGAAACTTAGAGTAACAGAACTTCAAACTACAAAGTTACAACTCACTAATTTAGAACAAAAATATGATACTTCAAAAAAGACTATTGCTGATCATACAAGAGAAATCAAAAGGCTGGAAAAATTGGTTAAAGCTTTAGAAAAGGATCTCTCATTGGAGAAGCCTTTGAGAGAAATCAATGAAATTCTTTGGAATAATATTATTCAGTCAATAAAGGATATTTGGTCCTTCATTCAAATAATCTTTGAACAAAATGACTTGGTTAAAATAGCTCTGGAGGAAATTGATAAAACAAGAGAAGAATTGAGAGACAAACCTGAACAAGCAAATCAACTCATACAGTTCTTAAACACCCAGACCAGACAGCAGCTTGCGGAGCTTGGAATTGAGGACAAAACAGGTACAATTTTAGAAATAAAAAGAGTTTTTACTAAGAGAACTCTTATGCAAAATCTGGAACGTAAGTGCTCAGATATTTAGGAAGAGATCATTGCCTTCAAAGAAAGGTTTAATGTTTTATTAGCCAGCGGGTTGCCTAGTCCTATGATTTCAGAAGACAAAATAATGGACTTGGAAACTTATGTTAATAGATTGGACATACATGCTCACAATTTAACCTGTTCCTTTATCAGTTCATCAGAATCGACATTGCCTACAGGAAAAAATCTTTATGACAGATTAAAGAATTTATTTCATCTTGAGCATGAAATAAGATATTTGTTCCCAAATCAACCCAATTTCTTCAGATACACAGAGGCTGATGAAACATTAAGAAAACTCCAACGAACCAAAATAGCAGAAGACAAATGGTGGGAAGACCTGTTAGAAATTTTGTAAAATTCATCTTCATATGGAAAATTTTACCTTTTACTATAGTGTGAAAGATAAATAGATGAACAAAGGTTAAAGAGTATGAGATTGGCAGTTGAAAGTGTATTAGTAGAAATGAAGAGTATCAGTGAAGTTAGGCAGTCAGAAAAGAATTACCAAAAAGGACAGCATCGAGCCAGATTGTAGGACCTGCCTCCAGCACATGCATAAAAGGAGGAAACAGCACACCAACAGTTGATTTTTATCCTATCTACGAGACTATTTGTCTCTCTTTATGTTGTAACTTATTCATTAGTCACCCTAGATTATTTCCTATGTTGTTGTGAGATATTTTCAATCTTTTTTTGTATAAATAAGCTCTCGAATGGAGTATTGAAGGTGGATTCTACTACTTTGCTGTGACATTGATGTTTTTGGAATAAAAGGACGGAGAAACTTCTTTGTGGCTTGCTGGATGATGATTTGAAGCTCAAGACTTTTTGCAGGATTCATGTGTCATACTACAGTTCAATAAGTCTTTTCTATCCTATGTTTTAAGTTTTATATCTGTTTATAATATCACTATGTTCCATTTCTGAATAATTGACATAAAAGAATAAATCAGAACTTACTTAAGTGTACTCTGATTTTCAATTGCGGTTATTCCAAATGTTTTCTTCCAAACTGGTTATAAGCAACGAATTCTTAATTGCTCTTGTTTCGTTGGTTTGAACATTTTGATTGCTATAGTAAAGAATTCTTAACTGCTCTTTATTTGTAATCATTCATTTTCTTTCTTTGAATATGTTGAAAGATTCTTGATTGCCTTTCATCCCTTCAAAATACATTCCATCCACTTTAATTCCTAAAAATTGTTCTCTGTTTGGCTATCTTGCCCTGCAAAGCCATCTTGTGTGTAGAAGATTAATCCAGTAAAGCCATCCTTTTGACTCCATAGCCCAATGGCCTGAAAATATTCAACCTTGCCCTTAGTTGGCGGATTCCACCATTTTCAAACAAACTCTTGGACTTATAACTAGCCTAAAACTTTCTAAGAACAAAGCTAAATTTTAAAGAGAGAGCCCTCTCTGGATACAGATTGGCTAGATTCTGTATCTGAAGGTTGGTTTGTGGTTACCTCGGGTTTAATTTCCTTTTCCACAACTTCAAGGAAAACCTGAGTGATAACATAGTGGCGACTCCACTGGGGACCTGAATCATTTTTATTTATTACTATTGTTTTCTTATAAGCTATAGAGAGAGTCTGAAGATCAGCCAGGTAGCCTTTGAAATGCTTTTGCCCTCCAACTGCATAGTAAATAAATGTTGCTTCAGTCTATCTCTGATTTAGCTTATACACTGAACCTTAGTTTCAAATGTTTAATCAGACTCTCTAGTTCAATAAATCTTTGAGAAAATTTTAATCAGAAATCATTATTTCTTGAAGAATTTGTAGAAGTTGTACTTTCATTTCAATTAAAACCAAAAATCCAAAAAGATAAAGTCTAGGAAAACTGGCTTCAGAAAGGATTCGTCATACCAGGTCAAATCCTGACCCTAATCCACCACCAATATTTGAAAATCCAAATCTGATTCCTAGGATTCTTAGAAGACAAGGAAGTCAAGAAAGCTCTGAACAAGGAAGTCAAGAAAGTTCTGGAAGTTCCAGACCTCTTTCTAGATCACATTCCTGTCCTATGAAGATTATATATTTTGATGAAATCCCTTTTGATGAGCGATTTGAAACATCTCTGTTCATGAATTTTTCTGAATCTGAATTGTCTAAGCTCGTTCCAGACCCACTATTTCTTGAAGATTTACAATTGAGATTTGTTTCATATCATCTTGACAGACATTTACAAAACTCCATTCAATCTGAACAGACCTTTGAAGAAAGGTCAAACATTTTTGTAATTACTGAAGCTTCCCCAAGCTCAGAAATCTTTCCTCAAACTTCTCAAAACCAAGCCACTCCTTTTACTCCTCCACCCACTCCTTCCAGACCATCATCACCTGTTATTCCATTACACCTTCCAATGGCCAATAGATATGCCCCGTTAAGGTTTCCAGGCAACCCTGCTGCTTTGCCTCAGGATTATCAGAGTAAAATCACCCCTTTTGACGGTTTAGGTACTTACACTGCTCAACAACACACCAAAAGGATGACTGATTACTTTGAATTTTATGAAATTGACGCTGATGATGTTCGAATTAGAATTTTTTTTCAGAGTCTTACTGGGGAAGTCATGACATGGTTTAGGGCCCTTGCTCCAAACAGTATTGCTGATTTACCAGCTTTGTATAGGGAATTTTTGAATAGATGGGAGAAGAAGAAATACCCTCTTCAGATCCTATCAGAATTTGAAAAATTGAGAAGAAGACCTAATGAAAAAGTGCAAGATTACATCATCAGATTTAACGAAGCCTACAACGCTGTTCCTCAAAACTTTAGACCACCTCCGGACTCAGTATTGGTTAAATTCCCTGATGGTTTTGACTCTGACATAGAATATTCACTTAGGGAAAGAGCCCCCCAAACCCTAGAAGAGATGCAAAGCATAGTGGTTAGTGTGGAAGCAAACCTCATAGAAAAACGAGCTAGAGGTAGGGCCGAAAGAAGAATGCCTATGAATGAAGAACCTTCAGCTTTTGAAAGAAAGCTGGATGCAATCATCAAAGGTATGGAAAGACTGGGAGACAGAGTGGAGACAATCGAAAGAAAGTCTTCTGGTGATAATCAAAATGTTGTGAGAAACCCAAACTTTAGAAGAAATCAGAACCAAAATATTGGGAAAAATGTCCCTGACCAAAACATCAGGCCACCATTCCAAGAAAATTTTGTTGAAGGTTCAACTTCTGAAGAGCCTACCGAGGATGTTGAAATAAATAACGTGACTGAAAAAAAAAAATGAACCAGAAGTTTTCCTATCTCAAGATGATCAAGAGAATCATATTCTTGAAACATTTCAAACTCATTCAAGAGAAACTTTTGATTTTAAAGAAGGTTATGACACAACAATTTATGAAGTTCATAAACAATACAATTTGAGAAGTAGACGGATTTATGTGCAAGAGAATAGCAAACAGAAAGCTATAAAACAAAACTTCAAAGGTAAAACTAACATTCCTCCTGTACAAAACACTCCTCCTGTACAAATTTTGTCTAGGACAAGTCCTAACCCCGCAAATCCAATAATTGAAGATGTGTCTGACAACCAACCAAATAATAAACAACTATCTAATACTTTTCCTCCTGTAGGAAACGTAGAAGAAACAACAGAAGTTAATTCAGAAACACCTTCAACTCATAATCCCATCTATGAAAAAGAGAAAAACACTGAAGACCCAAAAAATAGAGAAAACCCAACTGTCCAAAACATTAAAGCTCAAACAGAAAAACCTTTCAATCTAGAGGCTGAAATAGGCAAACTAAAGATAGTTGTTCCTTTATCAGAATTGGCTAAACATGATGTCTATAGAAGCCAAATCAGCAAATCCCTTAACATTAACATTACTGGAATGGATGATTCAGTAAATGTTCTTGATGATCAACCCAAACTCCTTTTTGGCCCTGAGGTAAATGGCAAACCAGAAAGTGGAGGAACCCCTCCATTTTATGTGAGCTTGAACGTTCATGACAAAATACTCCATAATGCTATGCTTGATTCTGGAGCATCCCACAATTTGATGCCAAAGGCTGTGATGGAAAGATTAAATTTAGACATTACCAGACCATATAAAGATCTGTTTTCTTTTGATTCTAGTTAGGTAAGATGTTTAGGTTTGATTAAAGATCTGTGTGTTACTTTGGTGCAATACCCTGCGAAATCTGTTTTGATGGATATAGTAGTGGCCGATATTCCTCCCAAATATGGTATGTTGTTGTCTAGATCCTGGGGTGCTAAACTTGGAGGATCTATTCAATTAGACATGTCATATGCCACTATTTCGGTATTTGGTCAACCTAAAAGATTATACAGAGAGACCTTGATGAAATATTTAGTCAGTAGCCATGAGAAGCCTGAAAACTTCCCTGTCTATTCAGTACATTCTGATATGGACTCTTTCATCCTTTATAATGCTGAATTGGACCTTCCTACTGAGCTAGAAGCACCAGAAACGGAAACTACCAATAAATATATTGTTCAAATCGAAGAGATTTCTGAAAACAAAGAAACACCAGATAATCAAGAAATACCAGAAAAAGCTAAAAAACTAGCTCCTGTTAAGAAACATGTTAAAACAGTTGATGAAGATTATGAACATGAAATTCTGTGGCATTTAGAATTTGATGGCTCAGTAAACAAGTTAGAAGCAGGAGCTGAAATTTGGATACATAATGTTGAAAATGATCACGCCGAAGGCCATGCTTATAGGTTGAACTTTAGATGCACTACTAACATGGCAGAGTATGAAGCTCTTTTGCTAGGGCTTAAACATGTCAAAAAGTTAGGAGCAATTAGAGTATCAATCATAGGAGACTCTGAGTTAATTATCCAACAGATAAAAGGTGAATGTTCAACAAAAGATCCCATATTGAAACAATACAGAGAAACAGTTGTGGAAATTCTCAACACTTTTCTACAAGCTCAACTTGCCAAAATTCCTAGAAAACAAAATTTGCATGCTCACAGTCTTGCAATGTTCGCTAGCACATGTAAATTACCTTTTGGACCTAATCATCAATTCACAGCTGAGATTAGACATAGACCTGCTATACCGGACAATCTCATGAATTGGCAAGTGTTTGTAAATAATAATCAGATCAATAGTTTTTTGACACTAGAAAATGAGTTTTCTAACAGTAGTATAGATGAAGACATAACAATCAATGAATCTGATCAAGTAGATGAAAAAGAAACGAATATTTCAGAAGAGACTGCAATTCACATGCTTCACCCAACCAAATTCACTGAAAAAGATATGTAGGATTTGAAACAAATGGAATTTGATGAGATCATAGAAGATGAATCTGACATTATTAATCTGAAAGATAATCATTTACCTAAAGGATTAACTCCTTTAGAAGATCTTTTTGACTCAAATGACATTCCATTTAAACCCAAAATGGAACCTGTAAAAGCTGACATTGAAGAATACAATTTAGGAACTGAAGGAAATCCCAAGATGGTTAAACTATCTAAATCTCTGCCAGAAGATCAAAAGGTTAAATATGTTGAACTTTTAAAAGAATTCCAGGATGTTTTTGCCTGGAGTTATGAAGATCTTAAATCATATGATACATCAATAATTCAACATACAATACCTTTGAAACCAGATCAGAAACCTTTCAAACAAAAACTTAGAAGGATCAATCCTGTTTTATTACCTTCAATTGAGAAAGAAATTAAAAGAATGTATGAAGCAGGAATTATAGCTCCTATTAGGTTCTCTGAATGGGTTTCTAATTTAGTACCAACAAGAAAAAAGACTGGAGAGATTAGACTGTGTGTCGATTTGAGAAATTTGAACAAAGTTTCTTTAAAAGATAACTATCATTTGCCTAAAATGGACCATATCCTACAAAGGGTAGTGGGATCTTCAAGGATATCTCTTCTGGATGGATTTTCAGGGTATAACCAGATTCTGGTTCATCCTGATGATCAAGACAAAACAACATTTACAACACCATGGGGTACTTTCAAATACGTTAAGATGCCATTCGGTCTAAAAAACGCAGGGGTGACATTTCAAAGAGCAATGGAAATTGCGTTCGCCAAAGAAATCCATGATTTTCTGGTAATTTATCTAGATGATTTAACTGTTTTTTCCAAAACAGATCAACAACATTTAGATCATCTAAGACAAGTGTTTATAAAATGCAGAAAGTATGGTATTTCTTTGAATCCGAAAAATTCATTGTTTGGTTTGGAAGAAGGAAAGCTCCTAGGTCACATTATTTCTAAAGATGGCATTAGAATTGATCCTGAAAGAATACAAGCAATTTTGCAGATACCTCATCCCAGAAACATTAAAGAACTTCAAGCTTTCATAGGAAAGATCAATTTCTTGAGAAGATTCATTTCTAGTTTAGCTGAATTACTTAGACTGCTTACTAACATGTTAAGAAAAGATTCAAGCATTGACTGGACTGTAGAAGCCAAGCAATCATTTGAAGAAATCAAAATGGCTTTAACAAGAACACCAGTTCTTACCAGTCCAAAATTTGATAGAGATTTCATTATTTTTTCATTTGCTTCTAAACATACAGTTGCAGCTGTTTTACTACAAAAAGATGATCAGGGATGTGAAAAACCAATAGCATTTTTTAGTAAAGCACTTAGAGATGCATCTTTGAAATATAATATCATGGAGAAACAAGCTTTTGCACTTGTGAAAGCAATTAAAGATTTCAGAGTTTATATATTGTATTCTCATGTGATAGCTTATGTACCTAATGTTGTCGTTAAAGACATCTTGACTCAAGATGGTATTGAAGGCAAAAGAGGTAAGTGGATAGCTACCATATTAGAATATGATATTGAAATTAAACCAACAAAACTCATAAAAGGACAAGGTTTGGCTCAACTCATGACTGAAACTAATTGCCAAGCCCTGGACATTAACGAACTGGACGACGAACAGGAGATGGCGACTCCAAAGATCAGTCAGACCTTTTTAGACTCACCCTGGTACACTGATATTATTTATGTTTTGTTAAACCTGCAAGCTCCTCCAGGGTTGTCCAAAACGAAACAAAGATTTTTGAAAATGACATCTTTAAAATATTGTATTTTAGATAGTGCTCTTTTTTGGAAGAATCATGATGGAATTCTATTAAATTGTTTATTGAAAGATGAAACTGACAAGGTACTTAATGAATTTCATGCAGGGGATTGTGGTGGACACCTCTACTGGAAGTCAACTGCAGATAAAATCTTAAGGGCTGGTTTTTACTGGCCAACCTTGTTTTCAGATGTTAAGAAATTTGTAACTTCTTGTCATAAGTGTCAAATCTTTGAGGGCAAAAGAAAGTTGTTACCTTTACCATTAAAACCAATTTCCACAGAGAGACCCTTTCAACAATGGGGACTAGATTTTATTGGAGAAATCCATCCCCCTTCTTCAGGGCAACACAGATGGATTCTTACTACCATAGATTACTTTACTAAATGGATTGAAGCTATCCCATGCAGACAAGCCAATGATTCTGTAATTATAGGGTTTCTAGAAACCAACATACTTTCAAGATTTGGTTGTGCAGAGAAAATTATAACAGATAATGCTGCTGCATTTAAGTCTAAGAAAATGATTAGTTTATGCAATAAATATTACATTAATTTAGGCCATTCAACAGCCTATTACCCCCAGGGTAATGGACTGGCAGAATCTTCCAATAAAATCCTTATTAATATCATTAAAAAATTATTGGAAGAAAATAAAAAGAATTGGCATAAGAAACTTACCAATGCATTGTGGGCAGACAGACTTACAACTAAGAAATCAATTGGGACTAGTCCATATGAATTAGTTTATGGTATTGAGGCAAGATTTCCATCATCCTTAGGAATTCCTGTTATGAAATTACTTCAGGAGGCTCAAGTAGAACCAAATGATATTCAGAGAAGAATAAACCAAACAATTCACTTGCAGCAGACCAGAGAAGAAGTGTATCAACGATCCCAAGTCTTGCAGGAAAAGTTAAAGAAAATGTTTGACAAAAGAACTAAAGCAGAAGATTTTCAACTAGGAGACAAAGTTCTAAGATGGGATTCCAGAAGGGAAGATAAAGGGAAACATTGGAAATTTGATTTCTTATGGAAAGGACCTTACATCATTAATGCTTTACAGGGAAATAACACATACTTTTTGAAGTTGTACATAATATATCCTTTCTAATGCATCAGTTTTGATTGGATGGTGACTTGTTGGAGTTGAAGCCCGAAGTGAAGGCCCTAAGCTTCAGAAGTTTCACTATCATATATACAATAAAGCTACCAGAAAAAGAAGATTTCATGGTTTAGTCAAAGGCATTTTGAGGCATCTGACCTGTTGTTCTTGACTTTTCGCCAGGAAAAGCCATCCCCAAGTGGAGCCAGTGTTAGACTCCTATACCAATAGGTGTCATTTTTCATGATTGTCTTATTGAACTATGCAATATGTTCAAACCTTTTTCTTGTGCAAAGGTGTTCCATATTATTAAAATATTAAAAGATCAAAAAAATTAAAAAATGTAAAGAGGGTATACCCTAAAAGAAAAATTAAAGGGTGAAAAGAATAAAATGCTCAAAAAAAATGAAAGAAATGAACCCCAAACAAAAATAGACCAAGGAAAGTGTGCAAATCCAAATGCCACTACTATTTCATTTTTTGTAAATAAGTAATTGTGTGCAGCTTGTTAAACTTTGCCACAATTTATGAAGAGTCAAACTGTTTAAACTTGACTCATTCATGTTTCAATTTCATGTTGTAGAATAGAGAATAAATATCTGACCAAACAGTTTAATCTTGGCAGATAAGTAGATAGGTAGATTTAATAAAAGGTGCTCAACAGTTTAATCTAAGCCCTTGGATGTAATAAGTTGAGAATTAGATAGAATTGCCATGTAAAAGAAAAGAAAATTGATAAGGGTTTGCCAGTCTAAGTGCACCCTAATAAAGAAGAGAAAATGTTAGTGTAAAGTAGATAGGGTAGGTAGATGGTGTTGCAAAGTTTCATGTGATGAATGATGCTGCTAAATGTGTTTAATCCTTTACTTTCATCACAAGTACTGAAGCAGAAAATACATTGGAAAATTCACAAAAATCAAAGTCAAAATCATTAACTTCCCACATCACTTTCTCCCTAAGAGTTTTACTAATTTCCCCAAAGTTCTCTAAGGAATTTGAAGATTAAAGGGGCTCAAGGCATTTCCTTGACTTTTGGAGGGACCGGACCCTCGGCCCAATAATTGAAAATCCCTAAGTACTTGAAGTTATCCATTATTATACTCATTCACTCTTAATCATTTCCTAAGTAAAATCCAATTTTTACTTAGGAAAATCATGCCATATTTCATAAAGTCCCTCAAAATTACTTGCTATGCTAAATCTAAGTGTTAAAGTTGATATAATGCAATTTGCTTAAGAAATCTTCACTTTCTTAGTTGTGTAAAGTATTTTGAGTTTTCCTTATTCCCTTGTCATATTAACAATTGATTTTATTTTAATAAATCCTTAGTCAAAATACCTTTTCCTATATATATATATAACTCCCTTTTATAATATCCAAAAAACCCACTTATTATGATTTTTAACCAAAGTATTTATTCCCTAGTTGTTTAAACAAAAAACCCAATATATACTCCCTTTGGTTAAAAATTATCATTATATAATTATCCCCGCCCCTATGGTAAACAAATCACATCGGTTTATTACCATATAATAAAAATATTGAAAAAGAGTTTAAAACATACGTTTTATATGTTTTAAACGGAAAAAATAAAACCCGAAACCCATCCGTAACCCCGATCCTTCATAAACCATTGAGATTAATTAATCACTTGGATTAATTAATAATCACATCCCTCCGCCAATGAAATCCCGCCCGAAATAATTAATTAACGTTGATTACTTCGGACCCCCGCTCATTTACTCCCCCACCAACTTCGCGTCATGTCAACCATCGGATCATCTGCCTCGAGATCTACGCTTCGCAAACATTCCGCTGCCCATCTCCCATCCGAGAATTAACTCGCGAAATGAAAAGTGGTTTTCAAATAGTGTATGCTACGTGTCATTCTCTGAATCGCTTCGCTACCCATCTGCCCGAAACTTCTTTTCCGCAAAGGTGGTGCGGAAAATACCGCTTACCATCCATTTCCTCATGACGTGTCCATCGTACACCAGTGACGTCATCCCATAAAAATAATAAAATATTTGCCCCGTTTGACTTTACGAATAAAACAAATTTCGCGCATTTTTTCATCATTCTGTGTGTTGAAAGCGATTGTGCCTTCTGTGTGAAGAAATTCAAAATCAAATGCCAAACTACTGTTCAACTGAATTTCGCTAAAAGTTACTTCCAGTCCAGTTTCCCAGCGTCCATCCGCTGCCAGCTGATACCTGTTAAACACAATTTTTCCTCTAAAAACAGGTATTTACTCCATTTCGCCCTGAACTCTGAAAGAAACTGAGTTTTCCTCGTTTTTCCACTGAAACGGTGTTAAATTTGATTGCTAAGTTCATTCCCTGATCCTGAAAACTGTAAATCGTGCCCCTAAACTTGCAATTGTACCGATTTCCCTCATCAAAATCTGCAAATTTGCGCCCCATTTTCATAAAAACCCCTGAATTTCCGTTTCTTTGAATACACAAGAACAAAAAAAAATGGAAGTTCCTGTAGCCTTGAATGTAGCTCCATTGAATGCCCCCCATAGAGATTTGGATTACTTATCATTAGTGCACAAAGATTTTCAAATAAAGGACTTGAATTTTACTGAAAATCCCCTTCGAATTTATTGTCGCTGCAGAGACAATTATTTGAATGGCTCAGATATTATTGGGTTATGGGAGTCTGGTCTTCCTAGGTACCTTTTCCCCTCAGTCCATATCTTTCTTGAAATTATCCATTATTGTCATGCTAATTATGACCCAAATCAAAGAGCAGTTTTATCCCCAAGCCAGAATATCCTTTTCTCCATAACTGCTCAGTCCATCAATGATATGTTACATTTTCAGCTTGGTGAAGCCCTTACTCCTTTGACCATGGGAGATTTATTGGAGAAATCCACTAAATTATCTCATGAGGAGTTAACCCGCATTTGCCAAGCTTTCATGTGGCTGGAGTACCAGCCCAAAGACCCTCCCCCTTATGCTAGTGTTTATTTTACTGAAGAAGGGAAAAATATTTTGAGTATGATATCTTTCATAATGGGTTTTAATACCAGTGAGTATGTTGATCATTTGACCCTAGTGTTATTATCTATGTTCACCCCTGGACAACCTCCTGCTGTCAGGTATGACTTTGCATCTTTCATTGCAGATAAAATGCATGACCAATTCATGAAATTGGAGAACGAGAAAGTATTCAAATATTCTACTGTCATTTACCATCTCATGCTTTATTACCAGTCTGAAACTTTCCCTTTCCATATCAGAAAACTTGATGCCCAAGGGAATTATCCAAGATCTGTTATCTTTTGGTCAGCCATTACTCATTGTTCCATAGATTCTCCTTATTCTTATAATGAGTTCATTGACCTTTTCATACATCCTGCAACTACCTTGTTGACAGGAGTTGCCCCTCCAAGACTCAGCAATGAAATCAGGAAAATCCTTCAGCTTTCAAAACAGTATAAGATAAGTGACTGGTACTTCTATCAGAATCATACTGAAATTAGAATTTATGGATGTGAATTGAGCCCTTTCAAGTTACCCAGATATGTTCCAATGAGACTTTTTGCACTTGAGTATTTCAGACAAATGAACAATTTAGATATAATTCACTTCTGTAATGCCAAGAAAAAGGCTCAACTCAGGATAAAGAGCCAACTAGGTCCATTTATCTGCAATTCTAGGGATGGAGGGGAAGAAGCTCAAAAGACATTAGAGGAACATTACAGATTGCAGAAAAGTTTCCATTGGGTACCCTATGACCCATTCAACTTTATTTGTGACAAAAGGATGAAAAATAAATTAGCACCCTACATACATCGAAGAATCCCTGAAATTGAAAAGTATGCTAATACAGATGAGTGGGTAGAAGGAACTTTGATAGAGCAGGATAGTGAGCAGGTTGATATAAATAATGTTATGAAAGATCTTGCAAAAATACTTGACTTGGATTCTTTTACATAGGTACAGAGACCAGAGGTTGGTACTTCTTCTGTTGGTATTATTCAGCAGAATTTACAAGAAAACATTCCATCAATTGCAGTTGAATCTAAAGGTAAAGAGAAAGAACCAGAAGTACAAGTCATTGAAACATTCACCATGACAGAAAAACCTCAAACTTCCAAGGCACAAGATCAAGCACAGGTTTCTCCTATTCAAGTCAATCACCCTGAAGTTTCAAATTTGCAGACTCCATCTAATGTGGAAAAAGGCAAGAAAAGACAAGTTAAAGATCCTACTCCTCCTAAGAAATCTTCACAACAACCTCAAGCTAAAAGGCAGAAACTCAACCCACTTCCAGAAGTTGAATCATATGAAGAAATCATTGATATTCCTGAAAGAGAAGATAGTCAGAAAACAAGTTCAGTTAGTGGTACATACTTTGATCCTCAAGGAAAGATAATGCATAGGCAGCTAAGTACAGAAATATCTTCTTTTAAACCTCCAAAGAAAGATGCAGAAGAAATAAAGAAAACTTTCATTGATATAAAAATGAGGAATGATCCATTAAGGATACAGGTGTATAATAAATATCTTAAAATGGCTCCAAAAAATCAAGAGAGGTTAATGTCAGCTTTTGACATTCCACGGGGTAAAATGCTGATGAGCCATTTTAAACCAAAATTGCAACAACCACAGACAACGGCAGATTATATCAGAACCAATTTTGAGGTCCTAGCAAAGGATATTCATCCTTTGGACCAGATTGAATTACACAAGCAGACTGGAGAAATGATATATTCTACACTCACTGGCAAAGCTATGGCAGCTCATGAATTACAGGATTCTTTGAATAATACAAACACCCAGCTGCAGGTTGAGAAAGCTTCTTCCTAAGCAAAGGATAACATGATAAAATCTTTGGAGGAAATAATTATCAGTTTGGGTCATAATCCTAAGGATGTTAAAGGCATTGAAGCATTAATCAAGAAGAAAGATGATGACATTGCTGCATTGAGAAAACAGTTGAAACTACCAGCTTCAAGACACCCTCAGACTGAAGTAGTAATGAAGGAAAATTCAGAAGAAGAGGTGATGGACTTACTTTTAAAAATGAATGAACGACTTGCTGAAATAGAAAAAGAACTTGAGCAAGCATTAAAAGATAAAGAGTCCATTATTCCAGCAACTACAACACAGGCAGCCACAGGAACAGGTACACCAATTACAGGTCAACAAGCAGAGCTAACACAGGTGAACACTTCTGATAAGAGTTCTGATGAATTAATCAAAGCAATGAATGAATTAAAACTGCAAGTGACAGAACTCCAAAGCTTAAGGTTTCAGCTTTCTCCTCTGGAAAACAAATATGATCAATAAAAAATAAGTATTGTTGAGAAGACTAGAGAAATAAAAAAACTAGAAAAATCAGTTAAAGCATTGGAAAATGATCTTGTAATGGAAAGACCTTTAAGTGAATTAAAAGAAATTCTTTGGTATAACATTATTCAATCAATAAAGAACGTTTGGCCTTTTATTCAAATAATATATGAACAGCAAGATTTAGTCAGTTGGGCTCTGGAAGAAATTGAGAAAGCAAGGGAAGAGTTAGGAAATATGCCAGAAGAAGCCAATAGACTTATCAATTTTTTGAATACTCAGAATAAATATCAGCTTGCAGAATTTGGAATTCAGGACAGAACAGGAACCATTTTGGAAATCAAAAAGGTTTTTACTAAAAGGACTCTTATGCAAAACCTTGAAAGAAGGTGTTCAGACATGCAGCAAGAAATTTTTGCCTTCCAAGAAAGATTTGATGTTATATTAAATAAAAGTTTGCCCAGTCCTATTAGTGAAGAAGGAAGATTAATGGATTTGGAAAGTTTTGTAGCAAAAATAAACAAACAGGTTGATGATCAAGCCATTTCTTCGACCAGCACAGCAGCAGGAACATTGCCAACAGGGAAAAGCCTCTATGAAAAATTGGAGAGTTTATTTTATCTTGAACATGAAATAAAACATTTGTTTCCATATCAGCCTAATTTTTTCAAATACACTGAAGCTGATGAAACTTTGAGGAAATTACAAAGGACCAGAGTGCCAGAAGTTAAATGGTGGGAAGACATGTTGGAACTTTTGTAAAACTTATCCTTGGGTGAAATTTTTGCCTATTTTTACTGAGGTATATCTTGATAAAGGATAAATAGGTGAATAAAAGTCAAAGAGTATAAGTTCAGCAGTTAAAGTGTATCAGTAAGAATAAAAGAGTGTCAGACAAGCAAGGTAGTAAAAAAGAATTACTCAAGAAGACAACAACGAGCTAAAATAGAGGAACTGCTTCCAGCACATTATAAAAAAGAGGAGACAACACACAGCATCAACTGATTTATCCTATCTACGAGACCATATGTCTCCATTTGTATTGTAATCTATTCATTAGTCACCCTAAATTATATCTCTTTTGTTATGAGATATTGTTAATAGTTTTTTGTATAAATAAGCCCTCGAAATGAGTATTGAGGGTGGATTCTACTACTTTGCTGTGACATTGATGTTTTTGGAATAAAAGTGCTTTGGAGAAATTTATTTGTGGCTTGCTGGATGATAATTTGAAGCTCAGGACTTTTTGCAGGATTCATGTGTCGGACTACAGTTCAATAAGTCTTTCTATCCTATGTCTTAAGTTTTATATCTGTTTATAATATCACTATGTTCCATTTCTGAATAATTGACATAAAAGAATAAATCAGAACTTACTTAAGTGTACTCTGATGTTCAATTGCGGTTATTCCAAATGTTTTCTTCCAAACTGGTTATAAGCAACGAATTCTTAATTGCTCTTGTTTCGCTGGTTTGAACATTTTGATTGCTATAGTAAATAATTCTTAACTGCTCTTTATTTGTAATCATTCATTTTCTTTCTTTGAATATGTTGAAAGATTCTTGATTTCCTTTCATCCCTTCAAAACCCATTCCATCCACTTTAAATCCAAAAAAATTGTTCTCTGTTTGGCTATCTTGCACTGCAAAGCCATCTTGTGTGTAGAATAGTAATCCAGTAAAGCCATCCCTTTGACTCCATAGCCCAATGGCCTGAAAATATTCAACCTTGCCCTTAGTTTCCGAATTCCACCATTTTCAAAAAACTCTTGGACTTATAACTAGCCTAAAATTTTCTAAGAACAAAGTTAAATCATAAAGAGAGAGCCCTCTCTGGATACAGATTGGCTAGATTCTGTATCCGAAGGTTGGTTTGTGGTTACCTCGGGTATACTTTCCTTTTCCACAACTTCAAGGAAAACCTGAGTGATAACAGGGGTGAGGGGGTTACTTTCAATAAGTTTTTTACTAAGGGAGTTGACAGTGCTACTTGATTTTATCGCCAAAGCAACTGCTTTAGACACTTTTTTAAGGGAATTTTTGTCAAGCTTCTTGTAGCTTCCGCTAATAAGAAGGTGATATAACATCTTATTACGACAATCCTCCTTGTTTAAAATCACTGTAGCACCTCCTTTATCAGCCTTAAGAACAACAATGTCCTGGTTATTGTTTAAGGATTTAAGAGCCTCAAACTCCAGTTTGCTAATGTTGCTCTTAGGGGGCTTAGCTTTTCTAAGAATCACAGAGAAGTCTTGCCTAATGGTGTCTTTAGTAGCATCATGCAGATCTCTAATCATGTATTCTATATCACAAATGATGTCTCAAATAGGGATTTTTGTAGGAGCAAGAGCATAATTAAGGCTCTTCTCCAATAAACTATAAACATGACGATCAAAAGAAAAATGAGAGAGATTGATAACTGTCCTCTTCAAAGACAAATAATTTAAATTATTATTATTATTATTAATATTAATGATACTATTATTAATCTTATTATTATTAATATTAACAATCATATTATTAATCTCATTATGGTTATTAATAGGGTTACTATTTTTATTAAATATAGAAAGAGGCAAATTGTTACTAACTCTATTCTCTAAATTAATATTATTATTTGTATTATTATTAATGGTTCTATTATTAATAAATTATTATTATTAATATTATCAACTATATTATTAATCTCATTATGGTTATTAATCGAGTTACTATTTTTATTAAATTTAATAAGAGGCAAATTTTTACTAACACTATTCTTAATATTATTATTTGTATTATTATTAATAGTTCTATTATTAATATTATTATAATTAATATTATCCATCTCATTATGATTATAAATAGAGTTATTATTTTTATTAAATTCAATAAGATGCAAACTGTTACTAACACAAACTTCTCTTTTATTGTTGCCTTCCAGCGTAGGTTTAAGATGAAAATTGTTATTAATGTTAACTTCTATTTTATTGTTGCCATCCAGCGCAGGTTTAAGATGCAAATTGTTATTAATGTTAACTTCTATTTTATTGTTGCCATCTAGCACAGGTTTAAGATGCAAATTGTTATTAACGTTAACTTCTATTTCATTGTTTCCATCCAGCGCAGGTTTATTAGGAAGGACTAAGAAGGAATAACGAGAAGAAGGAAGAACCTGACCAGTCGAGGAAGAATAAGAGCCATCAATGCTGGATCTCTACAAATGAACATCGCCACCTCTCTTACCAGATGAAACTGAACCAAGCCCAGAAAACTGGCTGCCCTTATCAACAGGATAAGATGCTTGAATAAGAGGGATCGATTCTGCCAACGCAGCTTCAGAAATATTATCCGCTCGCGAATTCGCTCACACTAGAGAACTGCACATATTCACCACACCTACTGCATCATCTACTGGCAATCGATGACAAGATCTAGACGCTGGATGCATACCCGTACCGAGGAGAGGGCTAGAGGGAGCAGTTTTGGTTGACAGAGATGCAGGAGAAGCCGTCGAGGAAAAAACAGAGTTTAAAATGAAAGACCGTAAGCATCAACCTGATTACCAGAAACTGCGTTGTTAAAACCATATCTTCTCTCACGAACACAGGAGGATTCTTTAGATATATTGAGGAATTTTGAGCGATGTTTCCTATTGCAAAGATCTTCCCATCGCATAGCTTTCAACGCAGAGCAGGCTTCCACAACAACCCAAACATCAGCGGGAATTAAATACTAGAGACTCCTCCTCCATTCCCTCGTTCGCTAAGAAACATCCCCTAAATAATTCTAGAAATAGTCGGGTTTTTCTTGCAGCTGGTCTTGGTATTATCATATCTGAGATTTCGAGGATTAGAAAGTGCCTCGATCTCTTGTCCTGAAGGTTGCTTTCTTCTCATTTGGAATTATCGTATTTAATTCCCGCTGATGTTTGGGTTGTTGTGGAAGCCCGCTCTACGTTGAAGGCTATGCGATGGGAAGATCTTTGCAATAGGAAACATCGCTCAAAATTCCTCAAGATAGCTAAAGAATCCTCCTGCGTTCGTGAGAGAAGATATGGTTTTAACAACGCAGTTTCTGGTAATCAGGTTGATGCTTTACGGTCTTTCATTATGAACTCTATTTTTTCCTCGACGGCTTCTCTTGCATCTTCGTCAACCAAAACTGCTCCCTCTAGCCCTCTCCTCGGTACGGGTATGCATCCAGCGTCTAGATCTTGTCATCGATTGGTAAATGATGCAGTAGGTGTGGTGAAGACGTGCAGTTCTCCAGTGTCAGCGAATTCACGAGCGGATAATATTTCTGAAGCTGCGTTGGCAGAATCGATCCCTCTTATTTAAGCATCTTCTCCTGTTGATAAGGGCAGCCGATTTTCTGGGCTTGGTTCGGTTTCTTCCGGTAAGAGAGATGGCGATGTTAATTTGCAGAGATCTAGCGTTGATGGCTCTTATTCTTCCTCGACTGGTCAGGTTCTTCCTTCTTCTCGTTATTCCTTCTTAGTCCTTCCTAATAAACCTGCACTGGATGGCAACAATGAAATAGAAGTTAACGTTAATAAAAACTTGCATCTTAAACCTGCGCTGGATGGCAACAATAAAATAGAAGTTAACATTAATAACAATTTTCATCTTAAACATACGCTGGATGGCAACAATAAAATAGAAGTTAACGTTAATAACAATTTTCATCTTAAACCTACGCTGGATGGCAACAATAAAAGAGAAGTTTGCATTAGTAACAGTTTGCATCTTATTGAATTTAATAAAAATAACAACTCTATTTATAATCATAATGAGATGGATAATATTAATTATCATAATATTAATAATAGAACTATTAATAATAATACAAATAATAATATTAAGAATAGTGTTAGTAAAAATTTGCCTCTTATTAAATTTAATAAAAATAATTAACTCGATTAATAACCACTCAATAATTAATATAGTTGATAATATTAATAATAGAACCATTAATAATAATACAAATAATAATATTAATTTAGACAATAATGTTAGTAACAATTTGCCTCTTTTTATATTTAATAAAAATAGTAACCCTATTAATAACCATAGTGAGATTAATAATATGATTGATAATATTAATAATAGTTTAATTAATAATAATAAAAATAATAATATTAATTTAAATTCTTTTTCTTTAAAGAGAACGGTTATCAATCTCTCTCGTTTTTATTTTGATCATCATGTTTATAGTTTATTGGAGAAGGGCCTTAGTTATGCTCTTGCTCCTAGAAAAATCCCTATTCAAGACATCATTTGTGATATAGAATACGGGATTAGAGATCTACCTGATGCTACTAAAGACACCATTAGGCAAGACTGCACTGTGATTCTTAGAAAATCTAAGCCGCCTAACAACAACATTAGCAAACTGGAGTTTGAAGCTCTTAAATCCTTAAACAATAACGAGGACATTGTTGTTCTTAAGGCTGATAAAGGAGGTGCTACGGTGATTTTAAACAAGGAGGATTATCGTAATAAGATCTTGGATCACCTTCTTAATAGTGGAAGCTACAAGAAGATTGAAAAAAATACCCTTAAAAAAGTGTCTAAAGCAGTTGCTTTGGCGATAAAATCGAGTAGCACTGTCAGCTCCCTTAGTAAAAAATTATTGAAAGTAACCCCCTCACCCCTAGGATTTATGGTCTTCCTAAGATTCATAAGGATGGTGCTCCCCTTTGCCCCATTGTAAACACCATAGGTGGTCCAACTTATCTGCTCGCTAAATTTTTAGCCAATAAGCTGAAGCCCCTTGCGGGTCACACCGATTCCTTTGTCATCTCTCGTATCACAGATCCTGATACTGCTCATCTCGTAGAGATCTGTCTTACCTCAACCTTCTTTCTTTTTGAGGGTGAATTCTTTGAACAAACTTGTGGTGTGGCTATGGGTTCCCTGCTTTCCCCTGTGGTTGCTAATCTATTCATGGAAGAATTTGAATCGAAGGCCCTTTCCTCCTCTCTCTTTCAACCTAGGCTTTGGAAAAGGTTTGTTGATGACACTTGTGTGGTGTGGCCCCATGGTAATGAAAAATTGGACCTTTTCTTCCAGCATCTTAATGACCAATCTGACTTTATTAAGTTTACCATGGAATTCGAAGTGGATGGTAACCTACCTTTTCTTGATGTCCTTCTTTCGAGAAATGATAATGGTTCCTTTTCTCATCAAGTCTTTAGAAAGAAGATGCATATTGAGCAGTACTTACATGCTGGTTCTCATCATTTCCCTGCTCAGAAACTTGGGGTTCTTAGTACCCTAGTCACTAGAGCCTTTAGAATATCTGATGTTCACCATTTTGAAGATGAAAAATCACATCTCTTTGATGTATTTTGTAAGAACGGTTATAGCAGGGCTCAATGTCTTAGAGCTTTTCAAAAAGCTAAAAAAGGTCCTAGGGCTAAGAGAGATCCCTGTGAGCGGTTATCTGGAGTTCACCTTCCATTTATCCAAGGTACTACTGATAGAATTGCTAAGATCTTGAGGAAACATAATGTATCTTCAACATTCAGGCCTCTCCGCACTATACGAAGTTCTCTTAGGTCGGTTAAAGACCCGATTGGCCCTTTGGATAGTAAGGGTGTTCACTTGATTCCTTTTTCTTGTGGAACACCTTACATAGGTGAAACTGGTCGGTCCATTAATCAGAGAATTAATGAGCATGTTGCTGACCTTAGACATGGTAGATCTCGGTCCTCTGCCTTAGCAGAGCATGTGGAAAAAACAAAGAATCATATTTGTATTGAAGATACTGAGGTTATTGCAAGGATAGACCATTTCCACCACCGAAAGTTGAGGGAAGCCTTGGAAATTGAAAAGAGGCCTGTTAACCTTAATAGAGATGATGGGTGGAGTGTTAGTAGATGCTGGATTCCTGCTCTTCACTCTTAGTTTTTTAATTTTTATTTTATTTTTTTAAATGAATATTATCATTATTTTTATTAATTGTATTTTATTTTCCATTTTTATTTTATTTTATTGTATTTATTTTGGATTATTTTATTTTTGTTAATTTTCGTTTTTTTATTGTGATTTTTATTTTGATTTTTCTTTTTATTGTGTGTGTATATATATATATATATATAAGGTTCTATGTTAAAAATAATTTTAAATTATTTTTAAGAATTATTGATTATTAATATTAAATTATATTCATATATAATTAAATAAAAATAATTTTAAATAATTTATATTTTATTGATTATTAGTATTAAATTATATTCAAATAGAATATTTGAGAACTATAAATAAATTTTAATAAAAATTGAAAAAATCTTTTATTCAAGTCAAACTAGCCGTTTTTCCAACGGCTAGATGGAGTTGTCCCTTTCTATTTAAATATGTTTCTTCATCAGATTTCTCATCTTGTCCTGATGATGAACCACACTGGCTGGTTGGAAACGCGTCGACACAAATTTCTTATATGTGATTTTTATCGAAATTTTTTTATACATATTTTATGGATCACAGAAGCCAAATTCCTAATATAGATTTAGTATCATTAAAAGAATTTAGATATTCAATCTATAAACATTCATATAAATCTATTAAATTTATAAAAAAATTTACTAAATTTTATTAACATCTTACTAAAATTTCTATAATTTTCAACACAAATTTACAAACATAGGTAAAGAATGTAGAAAATAAAACATTACCAAATCAAAAATCAACCTCTGCCTCGCTAACAAATATTCGGGCTTCTTTTGTCAACTTCGCAATGCCAGTGCAAAATAAATAAATTAAAAGGGTAAATTCTCTTGCACTTCCACGCCGTAACAACTCATAAAATTTGGGTGATTCATCACCATCAAACTATTGTGGATTGGAAATGAGTGTAAAAAGAGTTATGAAAGGTGTCTCAAATAATAATGTGAATGTTAATATTAATGTGTAATTACAAAGTTTTTTTATTTATAAATTTTAAATTATTAATCAAATAAAAATGTTGGAAGCTTAATTTTGATAATAATTAAAAGAAAGTAATTTTGGAGGGTTTTGGAATTTCTTGGGGGAGCTCCGGATGAAGGTTTTTTTATGGCGGCCGCTAGGGTTCTGCTACCCTTGCTCTGTATATTCGTGCGACTTGCCATGGCGGCCACCTAACTTTCGTCTCTCCACGCCCGCTCACACTTAACTTTGAGCTATTAAAGGATCCATTTTTCGTTCACCATTGGTTTGCAGCGGCCTCGGTATTTGCCCGCTATCTCTGTATGCTCGCCATATTGCGTGGATGACTCCCCTCTTCATCTGCCTATCGTCGTTTGATTCCCCCCCTAATGGGTGCCCATCAAGTATTGGGACAGACTCCTTGACGTCTGTTCTGCTACCTATCCACCCTTTGTGCTGCTCGGTTTGCCGGTGCCTCTTGGATTTTAGCTCCTGACGCCCTTCTGATCGGCTTCTGCTCTGTCTGGTGATAGTTGAGATTTCTTTGGACTTATACAACGGTTTCGTCTCAGAATCTGTTATGGAAGGGGCCCAGGAGGAACAACTATTGGACTATTCGGAGGACCCATATGAGGGTGTAGACATTTGGTCCCTATCTAATCAGTTCTCCTCGGGCATGCAAGTCTCTCACTCGGCATCCCCTCATTGCAATTTTCCTCCATGGGACTCTTATTCCTTGGTGCCTTACCCCTTTGTCTTCCCTGACTTGGACTTTTTTATGGTCCTGGCATTATCCTCCACCTCCCCTGTTATTCTATCGGCAGCTGAGTTGGACCTTACTAACTCGCCGAAACTCCAGCCTCCCTCCCCTGAATCCCTCGTGTTTCTCGCTCAATCTTTCACCTGCTTCAGCATCCCTTCACCGACCTCATCATTTACTGCGGCCCCCCTTATCCCTCCTATCTCCTTACCCTAGCGGGCTACTCCTCCTGTGCACTCCCTCACCCCCTCCTCATCCAGCATTCCCCCTTTGGTATCCCTTACACCTTCCTCCCGGTGCTCCTCTGGCTTCTTTTCCATTCCCCCCCCTGTCTTTTTTAACCCTCCCACCGTCTCGTCGCCTCCCCCCTCGTTTTTTGCCGCTGCTCGCTTCCCCGCGGCGCACCTCCCCCGTGCCCCCCTGCGCACCAAATGCGTCAAATATCATAGACATTCTTCTTTCCTCACGCTCGGGGCTGGGCTACAGATGGCTGATGTTTTGGGCACTATTGACAGGGTTATTGTTGGACGGGTCCGTGGCAAGATTTATGGTGTTAAGCGACTAAACCTATGGGCACAAGAGCTATGGGGAGATCTCATTCAGGAGATGCCTATCATACACACACTAACCAAGGGTTGGTTTGCTCTCTATTTCTCCTCCAAAGCACCTACTGATATCATTCTTTCTCATTTTTGGCACATCGAGATGGCACCGGTTTTGCTTAAAAGATGGATTCCTCTATTTGATCCGGATAGGGAACCTCCAGGTGCTGGTCCCATATGGGTTCGCCTGCCTGGCTTGCCTTATCACTTATGGTCTGATCAAATTTTCATTGACATTAGTAATATTCTAGGCACCTATTTGGACCATGATTGTTCTTATATCACCTCTGGAAAAATGGCCTTTGCTCGTATACTGGTCCATCTGGATACCAGAGAAGGATTGGAGGAAACCAGCAATATACAATGTTGCAACTCGACCGGGGAGCAGATTCTGGATTATGAAGGGGTCCCCTTCCATTGTCATCGATACCATAAGGTGCGACATGTTTTCAAGGATTTTCCCATAGCGGGGTTGACACAGACCACTTGCTCCATTAGCAGACATCCGATTGCTCCGGTCTCAGTCTCTCTACAGAGAAGGTTATCGCCTTCAGATCTGCCACAATTTGCTGACCTATCCTCGAATGCGGATCACTCTGATGCTCTGGATGCTTCTGCCAATATTTCTCAATCAATGTCTGCTGCTAATGCCTCTAGACTCCCTCCGATTGCGGGCACTTTCTCCTCCTCTCCTTTTACTTTCCTATCTTTTCTTTCTGCGGCTTCTGTTTCGTGCTCTGATTCTGCCATGGCTGGAATTGATACTCCATCCATTTGCTGTCCACCTTCATCTTCTCCCTTATATTTTCCCCCCACCCAACCCACTTTACCCCACCTTCTCCCTGTTACTTCCTCGACCATTTCGCCCGCTTCCTCTGCTCCCCTCCCCTTTGGTCCCCCCCCCCTCCTCCTCGGTCCCCTGATCCCCTATTGTTTCTGAACCCTATGACTCTCTCTCCTCTCATTCCTACAACCTTCGCTCTTACTCTCACCCACCGAAGGGCCCAAATCACTCTGGTCCTCCGATGACCTCTCACAAATCCTCTCGGGGGCGCCACTCTCTTATCTCCAAAGATATTCATCTCGTCGGAATTGAAGTTGCATCTGGCTCTCAAATATCCATTGATGGGATCCTTAGAGCAAGAAAATCCCCCATTTTGGCATCCCGATGATTTTCCTCTATTTTAATTGCCGTGGGCTAGCTAGCTCTGCGAAGAGACTTGATCTTCGCAGACTCTTTTCTTCTTCTCATGCCGATATCATCTGTCTTCAAGAAACTCATGGTACAGTGGATATGGTTACTAGTAATTTCTTTTCCTTACTGCCTGGTTGGATTATTCATGCTATTGATGCCACTGGTCACTCGGGAGGTTTGGCCCTATGTTATGATCCTCGTTGCATCAATCTCATTAATATTTGGGGAAAGGAAAATGTACTAGGCATGGAGACTTTCTCGGAATCCCTAGGACTGCATTTTAACATTATTAATGTCTATGGCCCCTGCTCCAACAGACAATATTTTTGGGATTCCCTTTTGAATGCATCTATAATGCATTCGGAGAACATTATACTGGCTGGGGTATGAAATTCTCTCTTGGGATTTCTGAATCTTGGGGGCCAAATTCTCGTGCGGATTCTCTATCAGAATACTTCAGGTACTTGTTCTCTGCACATCATCTGGTGGATCCCCTTATTACTTCCCCCTCCCCAACTTGGCGAAACTGGCGCACAGGGGACCAAATGGTGGCTCGAAGACTTGACCGTTTTCTCATCAAGGATGGGCTGCTACAGAAATTGGGCTCATACAGACAATGGTTTGGATCTGGGGGCATCTCCGACCACTCCCCAATCTATCTGTAGATCATCAGAGCATTTAAAAATTTGGCTTCCCCTTTGAAATTTTTCTCTATTTGGTTACATGATCCTGACTATATCAATTTGGTGAATAATACATGGAGACTTCCTCCACCGCCACACCTCAATTCACCATCCTCCATCTTCGCACACAGGCTCCTCATTACAAAGAAGGAAACTATCAGATGGGTAAGGGAAAAAAAAGATCTGAGGACGAGGATCTATATGATATAGAACAACGAATTCAGGGGATGGAATCATATATTGGTGATGGTTTTGGGACTGATGCGGATAAGACACTTCTCACCTCCTTGGAAACCACTCGATCTAAAATCTTGCATACCAAAAATGAGGAGTGGAGACTTAGGATTCGTGCCACCTGGATCAATGCAGGGGATGAAAATAAAAAATTATTCCATCATTATGCTAATGGTAGGAAGGCCATTAACACCAGCTGGGAGCTTGATAATGAAGATGGAACTAAAGCCTCAAATTTTCCTCACTTAGCACGAAAAGGCATTGATCATTTCAAAGAAATCTACAAGGCTCCCCCTCATCCCACCCTGGCTGAAATTATTAAGGTGGCCTCACTTTTCCCCAAGTATGTTGATGAAGAGGCTATGGAAGATCTACACAACCTGTTTCCAATCTTGAACTTGAATCCATCCTTAAGTGGTTCAAGAGGGACAAGATCCGTGGACTTGATGGCTGGGCAGTGGAATTATATCTCACTTTTTTTGAATTATTGGGTCATGATCTATTGGAAGTAGTAGAAGAAACACGTCAATCTGCATGCTTATATGATGCTTTCAATGCCACTTTCATAGCTCTCATCCCAAAAACTGATCACCCTTCATCTTTCAGTGATTACTGCCCCATCTCTTTATGTAATTGCATACATAAAATCATCGCCAAGATTCTTGCTAATAGATTGAAACCAATTTTATCTTCTTATATATCTCCTGAAAAATTTGCTTTTCTGGAGAATAGACAGATACATGAGGCTATTGGCATTGCACAAGAAAGCCTACATTATATGCATACCAAATGCATCAAAGGCATGATTCTTAAGATAGATCTGGCCAAATATTTTGACCAAGTAAGTTGGCTCTACATTCGTATGCTGCTCACCCATATGGGCTTTCCAATACAAACCATCAATTGGATTATGTGCAACATCACTTCTGTATCTTACAACATTCTTATCAATGGGGCAGCGACAAACTTCTTCCATGCAGAAAGGGGAATTTGTCAAGGATTCCCCCTATCGCCCCTTCTGTTTCTCTTGGTTATGGAGGGGCTTAGCAGATGTATTATTGATGAATCCTCTAGAGGCAGATTGCAAGGCATAAAATTATCGGTCAACTGTGTTCTCACTCATCTTTTATTTGTAGATGATATCATTCTTTTCCTTAATGGATCCCTTAGTGACACCACAGTGATCAAATCTATCCTGGCTCTTTTCTGTACTGCCACAGGTATGATATGCAACAACCTAAAATCCACCATGTTCTGTCATGGATGTACTCCACATGAGATTTTTTATGCACAACAGAGACTTCCATTCAACCTCATCAGATTTGAGGATAGATTGAAATACTTGGGCTTCTTCCTCAAACCTATGAATTAAAAAATTGCTGATTGGAATTGGTTCATTTCCAAAATTGAAAAAAGGCAGAACAATTGGTGCCATAGATGGTTGTACAGAGCTGGCCGCCTTACTCTGATCAAAGTTGTTCTGCAGGCCACTCCTGTTTACTAGATGTCATTAGCATGGATCCCAAAAGACATTCTTCACAAAATTCAGAAAATTTGTAGGCACTTTCTCTGGCTGGGTATGAAAGAGGGACACACATTTTCCTGGACTAATTGGTCCCGTATTGCATTACCTAAGAGATGGGGAGGCTGGGGCATCAAATATCTACCTAATTTTTCTACTGCACTTGCTGCCAAGCTCGGGTGGACCTTATTGACTAGGAACAATATTTGGACAAGAGTGACAAATCTGAAATATATATATATATATATCCGCTCTCCCCCTCTGACTTGATTCAGACTCCTCTCGAAATCCACTCTCCGTCCTCTACTATCTGGCGCGCGATTATTTCTGCTGTCAGACACATCAAGGATGATTTGAGCTGGAAGATTGGAAATGGCCGCAAGATACAGATTGGTCTTGATTCCTGGGTTGGGAGCAGGAATTCCCATCTCCTCCCACAGGCCCTCATTGTGTCTCTACACCAAGCAAGATACATGACACTTAACCAGATTGCCATTGAGGAACGTACTACAATTTTTTCTCAAGGTTGGATGGATCACTGAGAGTTAGCAATTTAGCCACAGTGGATTGCAAACTGGAATGCTTACCTTGAAGCTCTGACTGACTCCCATGTTCGACTGAAGGCATGTGAGGATGAAATCATATGGACTATGTCTAAGTGGGGTCGATACACACCAAAAGAAGGATACTCTCATATCTTCCAAGACAATAGACCGGATATACTTATTCCTTGGTGGCGCCATTTATGAAAACTCAAAGGACTAGCCAAAGCACGATTATGGTGCATTCTCACTGACAAAATCCCCATTGGTGCTAATTTGAGGAAAATATATTTCTATGGACCTCATAGGTGTTCTCTTTGCAATTATGCGGCAGAAGATGCCCATCACCTATTCCTTCATTGCCCCGCTGCAACTGATCTATGGACTATTGTTTCCTCATCTCTTCAGATTAATCATCGCTGGATTGGCATCTCTCTTACTGAGGCCTAGGAACAATGGTGGAATGCTGCTAATCCCATTAAGCTTCGAAATCTTCCCATACTTATTTGCTGGAGCATTTGGATGGCCTGCAATCGGGCCATTTTCCATGACTCCCCTCACCATTGGCCCTCATCCGCTACTCACATACTCTCCATTTATCATTATATCCCTGATGACCCTCCTCCTCCTTGCCCCCACATCATCACCCTTGAATTCATTGATCGCACTCTCCGTTGGGAATACTTTGATGGGTCTGCCTAGAATCATGGATGTGGTGGTGGCTTTATCCTACACCTCTCTCCCCATCACTCATTTAAAGTCAAAGTTGGAGTAGGCAGCGGTACCAATAACTTTGCTGAACTATCTTTCCTCCTATAACTACTACAGTTCGCAATCACAAAAGACATACATGCTATTCAAATTTTTCAGGGATTCTAAGATTGTCATTGACTGGTTTTTCTGAACTATCGAGATGTCACACACATACACTTCAGAAGATATTGACTGAATCTCTCATGCTCAAAGATCATTTTGATACTATTTCATGTCGACACATTTACAGGGAGAGGAACACCATTTCCGACCTGCTTTCCAAGGAGGTGATGCACTTACTGACAGCGCACATGGAGGTACAGGAACAAAATGACCATGCATACTATCAATATTTTCACAGACATTTTGTTCCTGCACTTGGGCGGGGGGCCGACCCCCGATAGACAGTATTACTGAACATCATCTCATATTTTTTATTATAGCTTTTATATGTATATTCACCAACAGACTACTTTTGAAGAATGTCTTTCATATCTTTTTGTAAACACTCGCACATATAGCGGATGTATTTATTCTGTATGCTTACAACACTATCTATATTGCAGCAACTTGCAAATCTGCATATGCTCATGCATCTACAACATGTAACTCTTATTTCCTAATAAAAATTATGATTTTTCCTTGGAAAAAAATAAAATAATTAAAAGTTATTAAATTATTATATATATATATATATATATATATATATATTTAAAATAAAATGAATTAATAAGAAATTTTTAAATAGAAAATTTAAATTATTAAAAAATAAAAACATCTCATTTAATATTCAATCTTAATAAAATAAAAATCTTATTAATAAAATAAAAGTTTTATTTGTTCTTTTTCTCCATTTCTTTGTTCTTTTATTATTTTTATTTAGTTATTCTTTGTTTTTAGTTATGGGTTATTTTCTCCTCCTTTTCTTTTCTCTATTATGTTCCCTCTCTTTTTTCTTCTATTTTTATTTGTATTCTTTGTATTTGTTGTAAATTAATATATTATTTTTATTACATATTTATTGAATTGTTTTTTAAAAAATTTAAATTTTTCTGGTTAATATTTTATTTTATTTATTATTTTTTAATTAATTAATTAATTATAATTGATTTTATTATTATAATAATATTTTTTTAAATAACATTTTTTAAAAATTATATATATATTGAATAATAATATTTAATATTATTATTTTATGATTTTTTATAGTTAAATTTGAGAACTTAGCCTTCCAATTTATTTTTCTTTTTCAATGTAACAATTTTTTTGTTCTTTAACATTTATATTAAATATTTTATTATTCTTCCTTTAATTTTTGTCTCTTTAAAAGTCAATATGAATCACAAGAATTTGCATTCTAAAAAATAAAGATATTTAACTATTAATCTTTGACCAAACAATGGAAGGAAAATTGAAAGATAGATAATTAAAATAATAAGCATTTAAAAAAATAATACTTGTATTAGTAATAGTATGAAAGGAGCAATACATCATGGGCAATTCTATGGTTGTCTAATTGCGCGCCGGTAATTTACTAAGAATACAATTTACAGATAACATCCCTTTAAACTTTGTTTCAACTGGGTCTTCATCAGAATCGACATGCATGCAACTATTAATAGTAAATCATCAGTAGATAACATCCCTTTAACCTCTGTTTCAACTGGGTCTTCATCAGAACTGATATGCATGCAACTATTAATAGTAAATCACCAATCACTTGGAAAATGACTGTATGTGAATTAATCTGATTTAATTCACTTGACCTCTCACTAGTGCAACAATCAGTTACAACTAGTTAGATTGACTTTAACTCACTTAATTCAGTTAAGTGAATTCTCATGCATTAAACTAATACACTAACTTTTACTTGGACTCTAAAAAAAATAGAATCACTCTACATGCCTCACCAACCACCCTCAACTCGAATTTCATGAGCTAAGTGAGTCTATTACACTCAGTTAACTATTACAAGTGATTATGAGATAAGATTACAATTTATTGTCCAATTTAATTAAGGGAAAATTAAATTAGACACACATTTCTTGTTGACTTTTCAACATGTGATAGCATATTAGGTCCATGTTGCACTTAATTTACCATGCTAAAGAAAATAAAAACATATTTTATAATTTTGAACTTTTTCCCTCCATTAAGGCAGAACTAAGTACAAGACTGCTCGTCTGATACCTGTAATAGGGTTCTGGAAAATTTTGGTACCATGATTGTTCGAGATCCCGTACCTGTTGCTCTGGATATATATCATTCATATGATTGCCTAAATAGTGGAACATGCTCCTTGGCTACATAACCATATTAGTAAACCATCATTGATAAAACCATATTAAAATATAACCACAAGGTAAGATGAATGCATTTAGTGAAAATTGGTAATATAATAGTTATGGAATATGTTATAAATGTATGAATATGGCTTATAAATGAAAGGATTGGATAGTCATGATCTGAATGGAATGTATTAGTTTTTTTGTGCTAAGTATCCAAATAGTAATTAAATTGTGTGCATAAGGTTCACTGAAGTTTGCAGGTGAAACAAATGGTTTTAACTTAGTTAAAAATATTTTTATATGAGGTTAAAGCATGTAAATTAGCTTGTATAACATTATTAAGATATAAATAACAGAGAATAACGCATCACATATGACAACACTGAGTAAATTGATGAAGCAGTTCACCTCTCTTGGGCTACATCTGCTGGTCCAGCTCCCAATGGCATGTCCCTCATATATTATTGCTAAAAAATGGTAAGAACATGTGATAAAAAGCCTCAAATGGTTGTGCTCTCTATAAAAATAGCTTTAGAATGCTTGAATTAGTCAGGAATGACTATTCATTTGCAGAAAACAGAGAATGGATGCTCAATACACTGAAAACACCGTAGTGGCCCTAGTGACTCCTTGACCTCTCCTGAAGAAAAACCTACACGAAATGACCTCTGATGGTTCTTAAACCTATTCCAATGAGTTCAGAATGTTGAAAATAGCCAAAAATGACTATTCATTCTCCAAAAATGGTCGAAATATCCAAGAGTTATGACCCAAACTCTAATTTTCCCAATCACACCTAGGAAATCTCCACTAAATGTGGAGACTATCAGTTTGACTGCAGTTAATTTAATGGAAAACCCCAAATTTTGGGGGCACGCTCTAGAATTGGCGAGCGGTTAAGTATAGCATTAAATGGTAGTGCGGGAGTGGTCACATGCCAACTCCGCTCCGAAACCGTCGGAACTGGTCTCCTCCGAGTTAACCACGTGGATAACCGTAACTTTAAATATTGCAGGGAGTGCTAGCCACATGGCCCTTAACTACGAGACCCAACTGTTATCGCAAACCGTTGAAATTTCTAAGCCTTTGGTTCATACGCCTGGTCTCGTGGAGTGGGGGCTGGCCCCCTTTTGCTGCCGGCGAAATACAAATGAAAATTCAAATGTGTCACGACCATGTGGGTTAAGAAACACCAGTGTGGTGTGATGGTAAGATGTGCGCACCTGCTGCGGGACATCCTGCGGTCGATCCCCTTGGTCTCCAAAAAATTTTACAACAACCTTTCGACCTTCGGCCTGGGGCCAAGTGGCAGCCTCCGGGCTGGCCATGTGGCACCCATTCATTGGCCCGAAAAACTATATAATAGAAAATATTTTAAAAATATATATATATTTTTTAGAATTTTTTCATTCTAAGACAAACTGGGTCAAAGTCATTTTTTTGGAGTTTACAAGGCTTTTCAAACCTTCATAACTTATGCATACAACCTCCATTTTGCGAACCGTTCATGGCGCCAGAATCGCAGTGACGAGACCTTTTCAGTCGCTTAGGTTCAGACCTATTTCAAGCACTTTCATTTTTGAGCATTTTTTAGCAATGGACATGATCTCCTGATCAAGCAAATACGATAACATATCTAGGGCCCAACAACAAGCGTAGTGGCTAGAGTTTGTGGAAAAAAATGATGGGAATGAGAAAGAAGTGACAAAATCCTTTACTAGGGCATATGATGGCATAGAAGCATAGAATGGGGACATGAAATTCATTTTGACGGAGTCATTTGTAGCAGAGTCTACTAGATTGCCAAGAATCAGAGAGAGCTCGTTCAAGAACCGAGAGATTGAAGAGAAAGAGTGGAAATTCTTCCTCAAGAATCCAGGTATGGATATCTCTGTGTTTAAAAAGGGAATACCAGTCACACCCTTGAAGAATAAATGGAAAAAAATTCTATTGATCATTCAAAAATTTATAACTTGTGAAGGTAGGTTTGGTAACATGTTCTTTTACCATGCATGATTAATAATGAATTTTCTTGAAGGAAATGAAATTAACCTACCATACTTCTTACTTCGTAGCTTGAGAAAAATGTTTGGAAACATAAAGAGAAAAATATATTCCATACATAATGACTTATACCATCATGGATTACTGAAAATGTTTATTGAAGGCCATCTAAAAAACAAAGGAGGAAATTGGGAAGATATCTTAATTAGAAATCATTTTAAAAAGGCAAAACAATGAGAACCTAGTAAAACAAGGAAGAGTAGAAGGAAGTTGCCTTTAAACCCTAAGGATAACTCACCTCCACAACACGAGAAATATTCATAGGATGAAACTCCTCTTGCAAGTGTGTTGGAGACTATTAAATAGAGAAATATTAGAAGAAAGTGTTATCACTCATTAGTTTAAACAATTCCATTGATAGGGTTTCAGTTGTCACATAAGTCATTCTCATGAAATTTTTGAAAAAAAAATTGCATTTGGTGATATCCATCATAAGTCTAAAACCCATCCCAAACCATGTCACATCATGTCAAATCAACCTAATATCATCTAGTTGTCATTCCCACGTATTTTAATCACAAAAGGTTACACATGTCAGTTTTTCATAGTTTCGTAGTGAATTACAAGGAAAATCAACAGTTTTTGCTACAAAACTGCCTAATAGTTATGTAGTGAATCTGTCAGTAGCTAAACTGTTTCGCTACGAAACTGGGTTTTTCTGCAGAAAGGGTCAGAGTGGTGTGAGGTGTCAATGTTTGATTAGACAAGTATAGGGTGAGTTCATTTGAGTTTGTTATGACGATTCCCAAACATGCATAGCCGTATTTTGCTGTCATTATTACCTTTTATGGTCACATGTGCCATCATCAAAATCTGAGTTGAAAAATATCCTTTTAAAACTTTACCCAAGCTGCTCTTTGTCATTTACTGTTCAATCCTTGCATGTGAAGTATCTTACTATCGATATTTGAGAGCTGCTTCATCACACAAGCATGTTGATGTTCAAATTTGGTTTTTCTACAGGTGTCATCAACAAGCAAGGCAACGAAGAGTATAAAGCATCATAGAATCGAAAAAGAAAACAAATAAGGGTGGTCATTGTGTAAGGTATGAACCCATGGATTTGAAGTTGCTGAATGAATACCCCATTGCCATGGAGGCTTTCAGGAGGACTGGCTGCCTACAGTTCTGCCAAAAATTGCAGGGTTTCCATGCATAGATTTCAAAAGACTTTGCCACCAATTTTACAGGGACAACATCAAAGGTTGGGATTTTGAATCTCACAGTGTCACCAGAGATCATATCACAAGCTACATAAATTCCTAGAAGTGGTGAAGAATGGTTTAAAGGCACAAAGTTTAGAATGCAGGGCTGTGAAGAGTTTCTCAAGCAAGAGCACAGAGGAGTTGATATGACCAATGGCATCCCTAGGATTTATATGAAAGATAATTATGCTAAGCTACTGCTGGTGATCCAAAAATACTTCACCTGCGAGGGGAGATTCCACATGGTTTACTCTTACCATATTAGGCTCCTGCATTTTTTTTGGTAAGAAACCCCTTGACTTACCCTTCTTTTTATACGGGAGTTTGGGAAAGATGTCAGATAGAGTTCAGGTCAAGTCAAAAGGTAATGCGACATCAATATTTCACCATGGTCTAATAAAGTTGTTAGTGCTAGAAGAGTTGAAAAGGTTAAACAGAGATTGTACCTCTTTTCTGTTTATGAGTGGGTATGAAGTAGATGTAATGACTCCAAAGAAAGTTTAAAAACCTAAAACTACTACATCCTCTACATCCCTAGCTGCAACACAAGAGATTGGTGAAGAAGGAAGACGGTTTCCTATAGAACCAATGGACATTGAAGAAGAACCTTTACAAGAAACTGATATCCCTCAGCCAACACCTGCAAAACATAATATTAGCAAACAAAGCAGTAAGAGAATAAAAAGGAGTCAAACATTGGCCAAAGGAAATATGGAAGACATTCTACATGCAATAGATATTGAGGAGTCCCCAATAGTGCAAGTAGAAGACATTAAAGGTAATGGAAGAAAATTGACGAAAGGTCAGTCTTTCAAGAAATTGGATTTTGCAGGAGAGGATGTTGGCTTCATATTTCAGCCAAGGAAGCCAATGAATAGGTTTTCAAAGAAATCCATGGAGAGAAAAAGGGTAGAGAAATTCAGTGAAGGTATGCAGCTAGAAAACATCATAGATTTATCCCCAGCAACAGAAGAAGTTGTCACTGTGCAAGAAAAGGGAAAGGAGAAGATGGTTGGAAAATCAGAGCTAGAAACCCTCACAGAACAACTAAGACAATCAAGTGAAGAAATAATTGAATTGAAGTTGGAAACAGAGAAGCAAAAGTATGAAAAGGCTGAGTTTGATCAAATGATGAAAAGATGGGACAGTCAACTCTCAAATGTTTCAAAATCCATGAGTAATGCCAAAAGACTGCTGAAAGGGACCAAGCCTCTAAGACTTATGGCCAAACATACCAAGAAGATGAATTTGTACCTGCAATATGAAAACAAATAATCACAAAATCAAGTGGAAGACCTTCAGGAACAAATGGAAATGATTCAAGATGAGTTGGAGAAGAGGGGACTGAAAATGAAAGTGATTGAAGAACTTGAAGGTCAACCTATAGTTAATGAAGATGAAACTCCCAAATACTAAAGAGTTGAACTAAGACATTTTTATTAAGGTTTATAGCTTGCAAGTGATATAATTTTGGCTCAAAATATCAAATTTTGAAGAAAATTACAAAATCTGCAATTTCCGTCTTATTAGGCAGTTTCATAGCGAGCTCTATGCTTGAAGGCCGAAAAACGCTACGAAATTTCTGAAGATGATTTTTTTCCTTTGAAATAAGTTTTATGAAGAATTGAGGGAGCTTGACTATATTTAGATATTTTGTCATAACAAATGTTTTTGACCAGCAGAGGTGGCAGAAGGAAGGGTGAAAAGACAGAAACCAGTTTGCTACTAAACTATGCTACGAAACTGCCTAAAATGCTTTGTTTTGCAGCGAGGGGTTTCTGAAGGATTTTTTAAGATTCAAACGGCATATGGAATATCAACGAGCCACGTGGAGGCATTCAAACATATGAGGAGACATCTCAGCAAATGTTCATCATTCGACATGTGTACCTTCTATACAAAACAACATGAAGACAAAATTGTAGTTGTAATTGATTCTTTCCTAGAAAACAGGATAGTTGTTACTAAATTATTGGAAAGTGTAATTATGTCTTATGTCATGGAGAATTCCATTCGAACACTTGATCCTTATCTATGTAATGATTCCACTATCAAAGAAGTGCAGGTAATAAATGTAATTAGAGTGCCATTAGGAGATAAACTCTTAAAGTGAATAGGTGTATTTTTATGTTCTAGGAATAGAGTTATCAGTTATGCTTAGCTGTCAGAGTTAAGGTTCGATGATCCAACATCCTATGCAATGTAAAAAAAGTCTATTTATAGATAGAAGATCGAATATCAAAGGGTTAGAGAATATTGTACTAAACTACTACTCTGTAATAGTTTTTTCAGTTTCAGTAATATACAGTGATATTTGCTTCTTTACCTGACATTTGAAGGAGGTGTCCAATGTGTTCTGTGTTCTATATATTTCATGTTTAAATATATACAGTTATTTTGATGTCTAATTACTCAGAACTCATGGTGACATGCTCTGACTTCCTTTAGAGGTTAAACTATTTTTTTCTTCCTATGTTGTGTGTGTACTATCTTTTCATCAAAACCTCCATTTGCCTTAGTTTCCATAAGAAGAAATATTTTCATTGAGTTTACTGATGTTGATCCCATAGCAATTATGGTAGTAATTCCTTACATTTTCAACCTCCAATCAATCAAAAACTAAGTTACAGCTATAAAGTTAGCCATCTAATATAATTTCCATTGAAAAGAATTCGTTACCTTAAGAGAGCCCTCTCAAACTGAAGAGGCTAATCTTAAGCCAAAAGTGGTTTGAAATAGTTACATTAAGTTGATTGATGAGCGGCCTATCTGAGTCAATTTGGTGATAACATTTTGGTGCGTCTGCTGGGAGACTGAAGACACATTTCCCAAAGCTTGTGTGCAAACAGTGAAGCTGAACTCTTGGAGGTAGCTGGAGCTCAGAACTTTTTGACGTTGCAAAAACTACCTTGGTGACTCCAGTACAAATTTTCATGCTTAAAGGTGGCTTCGAGAAAAATATATACAAGGAGAAATCCAAATCCTAACCCACCTACCATTGCGGATAATCCAGAGAGGATTCTCAGAGGCATTGAAAGCAGTTCTCAAAATCAGGTATTCCATCACTCAAGAGCTTTGTCCTCTGAAATTGTTCGAAGTCCCTAAGGTAGGCAATTTGATGATAAAATTGAAGAAGTTTTATTTAGGTCTAAGAGTGAAAATGAATTGACTGAAATAATTCTAGGTCTGCAAAGACTAAGCATTGATACATCATCCCTAGTATCCAAAAAAGAAAAAGAGGAATTCTGGGAAACATTTACATCAGAATTGTTGTTAGAGAGGGAGTCTTTTGAAAAGTTAAAAGAGTTAGATCCATTTGAATTCTTGTTGAAAATAAAATCTGGTATACCTTTTCCTGAGTGGAGCTCATTTGTATCTGGATTGCAAAGACCAACTACACCACCTCCTAATAGCTCATCTTCTCCTACTTTTTTTCCAAGAAATACCACAATTCCTGTCATTATGGCTGGAGTTGTTCCACGTCCACCTCCCCCTGTTGCACCTGCAAGATATGCTCCACTTTTCCTCCCTGTTTTTCTTCATGACCTCCCAAGTAAATACTCAGCTAGAATTAAAACCTTTGGGAGTGAAGAAGAAATAACAACTGAGGAACATGTAGATCAATTCAATGATTTCATTGACAGAGAGGAGGTAGACCATGAAGATGTTAAAATTAGATTATTTGCTCCATGTTTCATTGGTGAGTTAAGAAAATGGTTTAAAGCCCTAGGTCCAGCAAGCTTGTAGAATTGGAACCAGTTTGAAGATAGTTTATTTGAGAAAATGGGGGAATATGACACATCCAGTGCAGGCCCTGACTGAATACAACAGTTTAAAAATATCCTTAGATGAATATATCCAAGATTTCTCTAAGAGGTTTAACAAAGTCTAAAATTATATACCTGCTCATCTTAAACCTCCCCCAGGAGCTGCTCAATTACACTATGCAGAGGCATTTGATTATGATTTCTCCATTCTGCTTAGGGAAAGAGAGTCTACTTCTCTAGCAGAAATGCAGAATGATGTTGTGAAGGTAGAAGTGAACATGATAGCAGCTAATAAGTCTAAGATGGGTAAAAAAAAACTAAAAAAATAAGATAAACCTTCCTCCTTAGATGATAAGTTTGACCCTATGTTAAAGACCATGGAAAAACTCATGGATAGACTTGCCCTTGGAACCACTTCCTTACCTCCTGCAAAACATGATCCACAAATTAGAAACCCACAGTTTAGGAGGTCTTAGAATCAAAAAAGAGAAAGAGAAAATAGAAATTAGCCTGACCCTCAAGGGAGGCCTCCCTTTCAGCGGAATTTGATTGATGAAGAAGAAACTCAACCTAAGATTCAAGAAGATACCATCCACTGTCTCGATGAAAACATGTCTGGGATGTTTCTGACCAAAGAGGAGCATGATGAGTCTAGTCATGATTTGAATAAGGATGAGGGACAATCTGATTACCTAAAGGGTTAGCAACATGCTATATTTGAAATGCAGAAGCAGTACAATCTAAGAAACATAAATTTTCCCATCACTGCAAATAAAACTCAGCCAAAGAATGATGCTCCTAAAGCAGTTGAGCCTAAAAAGGACCCACCACTTCCTCCTCTTGCCAAAGAAAATGAAAATATCACTTATGTTTTTAGTTTAGAAAATGAAATCTCCAAAATTAAGATTCTTGTCACATTTGGAGAAATTATCAAGGTCAATGAGTACATAAGTAAAATTGTGAAGATGTTGAATTCTCATCCAGGAGCATCAGATATCCTTAATCTACAAGAATATCATCCTACCATTTACCTAGGACCAAGTTTGGAAGCTGAGAAGAATGAAGAAGTTCCTCCCTTCTATGTCAGCCTTAATATCCATGATATGACCTTACACAATGCCATGTTGGACTCGGGAGCTTCTCATAACCTCATGCCTAAGGTGATTATGGAGACAATTGTTTTGGAGATCACTAGGCCATACAAAGATTTATTTTATTTTGACTCTAAAAGGGTCCAATGCATAGGATTGATTAAGGATGTTGTTGTTAGCTTGGCACAAGTGTCTGCCAAGACAGTGGTGATGGATATTGTGGTGGTAGATATTCCCCCCAAGTTTGGCATGCTCTTATCCAGATCTTGGGCAACAAAACTCAAAGGCACCATGCAGATGGACATGAAATATGCCACCATTCCTATTTTTGGTGAGCAGAGAATGTTGTACAGAGAGAGTAGGATGGCCTACATGGTAAGCAGCAAGGTTAAACCTCTAAATTTTCTCATTTATGTTGTTGAAACTGAATTAGGATTAACAATTCTTTTCAATGAGCTAATTGGTGAAGCAGAAAATGAAGGGAAAATATAAAATCAGCAAGTTGAAAATTAGGAAATTGTGGAAGAGAAACCAGAGGGCTGGTGGCTTCTACACTTTGATGGATCTTCTAGAAAAGAAGGGGTTGGAGCAGGCATTTGGATCACAACTCTTGATGATGAAAGTAATTTTTATTCTTTTAAACTTAACTTTGACTGTACAAATAATATGGCTGAATATGAATCTCTATTTTTGGTTTTGGGAAATTTGAAAAGATTGGGTGCCAAGAAGATATCAGTGTGTGGAGATTCTGAGTTGGTAATCAAACAAGTTGAAGGATTATATCAAACTAAGGATGTAAGGATGAGAGTTTACAGAAATTTGATTATGGAAATGCTTGAGAATTTTCAAGAATATGCATTTATTGTGAAAACTAGAGATCAAAATTCAGTGGCTGGTTCTCGAGTTGCTTCTGCAAGTTTGTTTGTCATCCCTACACATTCTACTGAGAAGTATGAAATTGAAGTCTGGAATAGGCCTTCCATCCCATATAATATCATTCATTGGCAGGTGTTTGAAGATGACCAGCAAGTCAAAAATTTCATAGAGTTAAAGGAGGATTTTGAAAACACACAAGTGTTGAAACTAAGATTAATTCTGAAATTTTATAGCTGAAAAATAATTTTATACCCAAGGTTCTTAGTCCACTTGAGAAACGTTTTTATCATAATGATGTTTTTAAATCTCCTAGGATGCAGGCTGATGATGAGGAGGTAGAAATTTGTAATCTTGGTATAGTCACAACGCCTAAAATGGTAAATATTTCCAAATTTATTTCTATAGAGATGAAGCAGAAATATATTGAGATGATGAAGAAATACATTGATGTTTTTGCATGGAATTATGTTGATCTAAAAAAATATGATCCTAGTATTATGTTATCACCAAAAAAAAATAATTCAAAACATGGTATGTCAACTCTGTTTTGATCATGGTCTAAATAGTTTTGAAAGTCATTTTAGTATGGTTAAAGGGTATGTCATAATTTTTAGAGGTTTAGTGTTCATCATCAGAATTCAAATAAGGTCTTTATAGGTCCATTCCATGGTAAAAAAATTCACATTTTTCGTTCAAGAGTAATTTAGGTAAGTTTTGGGCTAATTTCCTGCAATTAGCCAGAAATCCACAGTTTCGTAGCGCCGTTAGTTCAAAAAGGGAGTTTTGCGCTACGAAAGTGTTGCTACTTTCATAGCGCAAAGTGCAAAAATTACACTGTGAGCGCTACAAAAGCGCAGTTTCTTATTTATCGTGTCAAATAAGCTGAGATCTGTTAGTTTCAGTTGGGGAATGATATGATAGGGGTATGGTGAGTCAGTTAGTTATGAGATTCGATGTACTTACCTGTCCTACAGTCATCATAGTCATGATAGGATATCAATCAAACATCATTTGGTCATGAGGTGACATCTCTAATTCGAATTTTTTGCCTAATTGAATCATCTCTGTTTCATTTACCTTCACATATGGTGTCCAAGCTCTGAAGCAGTAAGGATAAGTTTGTAGTTGTTCTATTCAAAAAAAACTCTCACCATTATCAAGCTAGGCTGTTCATCAAATCAAGCGAGGCTGTTCATCAAATCAAGCGAGGCTGTTCATCAAATCAAGAGAGGTTGTTTTACAGGTTTTAGAGAAGCTATCATTTTTTCTTTACAAGAAACATGGCAGAGGAGAAGAAGGTCCATAGAGGGGGACATTGTCTAAGATACGAGCCTGAGAATGCAAATGATATTGTGGAGGATCAAATGGTAATGGAGGCTTTTAGCAAAGCTGGTTGTCTCAAATTTTGTGAAAATCTGCAGGGTTTCCACACTCAGGTGTCCAAAGAGTTTGCTTTACATTTCAGTGGAACCACTACCAAAGTTGGAATGATAAATATGCCAGTTACACCTGAGATCATAGCTGTCGTGATAGAGATACCAAGGGGACAAGAATCTTGGTTTAAAGGTTTTAGGTTCAACATGGAGCCATGCAAGGAATTTATGAAACCTGAATATGCAGACATGGACATGAATAATGTAATACCCAGAAGTTGTATAAATGACAACTATGAAAAGCTGCTATTTAACATTCAAAGATATTTCACATGTGAAGGAAGGTACCGTAAAGTTTACACTTTCATTTCAAAAAATTGTTGTATTTCACAGGTATGATATCATTAGATTTACCATTTTACTTGCATAGAAGCCTTGCAAAAATGGCTGAGAAAGTCCAAGCTAAATCTGATGGCTGTGAAACATCTTTGTTTCATCACGGTTTGATAAAGTTACTGGTTTTGAATGAGCTTCATAAAATAAATAGGGATTGGTCTTCATTTTTATTTATGAGTGGATTTGAAATGGAATCCCTAACCCCAGCTAGAAACCCTAAGATTAAGGGGAATCCTTCACCACCAGTAACAGAACCCAGTCAGCCAGTGGTTACTAAAGCAAAGAGGTTTGTAAAGTTGAAACCAAGGAAACAGGTTGAAGATAGAATTGAGAAAGAATCAGTGCTTGTTACAAAAACCCCATCACTTGCAAAACAAAGAGTAGAAAGGGTAAAAGAAACAAAACAAAAACAAGTGGCCAGTAAGCAAGAGATCTAGAGAAAGACAATAATCCAAGCAACAACATCAAAGGGAAAATTAGTTGTTTCAGTGACAGAGGACAACCCAATAATGAAAGGCAACTTGGATGATATACTTCATGCAATTGATATAGAATAATCACCCATTGTGCAGGCATATTTCATTGAAGTGGATGAACCCAAACAGAGAAAAATGAAATCAACAAAGAAATTGGAATTTGAAGGTGAGAATGCAGCTTTTGTTTTTCAAGCTAGGAAACCTTTAACCAGGCATGAAAATAAACTCCAATTAGGCAGTATATATATCCAAGTAACTATTGAATCAACCAAATTCCTTGAAGAGGTGGTTGACCTCTCATCACCTATAATGGAGCATGCAGCCATCAAGATAATGAAGGGAAAGGAACACATGATAGAGTGTCAACTGCTGGAAGAAAGGTTGAAGCTGGAAAACCAAGAGATGGAAATGATGAGAAAGAGGGACAGAAAGCACAACATTGAAAAGACATAATTCAAGAGGATGAAGGCTGTTTGGGAAGGTCAAACAGTTGCTAGGTCAGAGATCCCAAGTAGTGCAAAGCAATTTTTTACATGGACAGTTCCAACCATTAAAGAAGCAAAATTTGTTAGAGTGATCAACACCCATTTGAGAGCCAGTAATAGAAAGCTAAGAAGCCAAGTGGAGGATTTGGAGCTACAATTAAAACAGTCTCAAGATGAACTAAAGAGCAGAGGTACAAAATGACAAATTCAAAGAAAAATCAAAATGGAAAATGAGGATTAAATTTTATGAAGGTTATGTTTTTAGTTCATATAGGTGATGGTTTTGATGAGGCCAGTGATTTTCTAAAGTTGTGGCATCTTTTTGTTTCAAATTTTGAAGAAAAACTGGTTAAAACTGCTTACACAGCAGTTTCGTAGCATATATAGTGCAAAAAGGGTGAAATGCGCTACGAAACTGCTGTAGCAGTTTTTTCACCCTTTTCTTATCAAATTTTGGAGGGAAGACCATGTATTTTGACTTGAAATTTCTAAGGAAGCTATGTCAAGTGAATATAAAAGTAACCCTGAAGGAAATGAAGCTAAATTTTGAAGGAAAATGGGTAAAAAGACTGCGCTACGAAAAGTGCTACAAAACTGTGCTGCTTTCATAGCGTAGGTCTGTTTTCATTTTTTTGAGAAGTTCAAAGTGGATTTTACACAGCTGGCATGAAAGGATGACTTGGGACATGTGCTAATCATGTTCCTGACATCAATTAGCCTTGAATTTATGGGTTAGAAGTGGTTAGAATATCTCAAGAAACTAAAATAATCCTAAGCCTAAAAACAGGGGAGAAGTTTCCTAATTTGCAAGAGATCAACATCATCCGCATTATGGTCATAATAGGTTGGAACTCATCACCACGATTTGAATTAATGGAAATATAGGTGGAAAATGATGTAATTAAGTTTAGATCAAGTTGTTTTGAGTATAATAAAAAGAGTTCTAATTCTATTTGTAGTAGGACTCTATATTAGTTTTACAGCTGTGTTTGTAATAAATACCATGTTTTATGGTTAGGATAGGTGTCAAAGCATAGGAATTCGATGTATCTAGTTGTGGATAAGCTTATCTTATGATGTAAATGATATATAGAAGATCAAGGAGTCGAAATAGAAGGGGTTGGACATTTGTTATCAAAAAGACTGTGTTTATTGTAAGTGACTATTTTCAGCTTAATACAGAATTTCTACTTAGACAACTCAAGATCCATAAGGAGTTCTTGTATGTTATTGTTCTAATGGAATCTTTTAAATACTCTATTTCAGTGATGTTTTCTTATGTTACTCATAATTCATCAATGATGCATTGACTTCCTTCATAGACAAACTGACTGTGTGTTTCATTGTTCTACATGTGTATTCCTTGACTTGAACTCTGATATGCTTTGACTTCCATGTTAGGTAGATTGTTTTGGTTTTTCTAAAGCTATTATGACTCCATAAGCCCAATGTACACTTGCTAATGTGATTTACAACTAGTTTATATCATTTATCTGCTTTTTTCCCATATAGAGTTAGCCATCTACATATTTATCAAAAATAATAAACCCTTGAGAGAGCCCTCTCAGGTTGAGGAGGCTAAGCCTCAGCCAAAATATTGGTTTGAAACAGTTACATGAGATTAACTTGATTGGAAGCCTATCAAGTCTGATTTTGTGATAACATTTTGGTGCATTTGCCGGGAGTTTGAAGATTATACTTTCTCGATATTTTGAAGCTGAACTTCTAAAGGTAGCAAGAGCTCAGGAAATTTTTTGAAGCTGCATCTACCTTGGTGACTCCATTTAAATTTTATATGTTCAAAGGTGGCTTCGATAAGGAGATACATGAGGAGTAATCCTGACCCAGATCCACCTACTATCGTGGACAATCAAAACACCATTTCAAGAGGTAGTCAAGGCATTTCTGAAATATCAGGTACTCCATCTCATTTGAAATCCTTGTCCTCTGAAATATCAAGAAGTCCTGAAGACAAAAGAGTTGATGATAAAATTCATGAGGTTTTTTTTAGATCAGAAAATGAAAAGGAGCTAATTGAAATTATCTTAGACTTACATAAGAGAGGAATTGACACCTTAGCTCTAGTAACACAAGAAGACAAAGAGGAATTCTAGGAAGCTGTCACTTCAGAGTTGTTGTTGAAGAGAGAGTCTTTAGACAAATTGAAGGAGCTTGATCCTTTCAAAGTATTGTTGAAAATTAAAGTTGGTATACCTCTTCCAAACTGGAGCTCAATTGTTAGTGGCTTACAAAGACCAAGCAGTCCTCCTCATAACAGTTTGTCATCCATTATTTTTTCCTTTTCTAAATTTACCACAGTACCTCTGACCATGGCTGGAAATCCACCTACTGCACCTGCAAGATATGCCCCTCTTGTCCTTCCTGCTGTCTTACATGACCTCCCTAGTAAATATGCTACTAGAGTTAAAACCTGGGGAAGTGATGAAGACATTACAACAGAGGATCATGTAGATCAATTTAATGAATTTATAGATAGGGAGGAGGTTGATAATGAAGATGTTAAGTTGAGATTTTTTTCTTAGATTTTCACTGGTGAGGTTAGGAAGTGGTATAAATCTCTTACTCCTGGAAGCATTCATGATTGGAATGAATTTGAAGATGTTTTCCTAAGAAAATGGGGAAATACAACTAACCCAGTACAAGCCCTCACTGAGTATAATACTTTGAAGAGAGCTGCTGATGAAACTGTCCAAAAATTTTCAAAAAGGTTTAATAAAGTGTTAGATTTTATTCTTGCCCGTTTGAAACCACTAGAAGCTTTAGCTCAAATGAGGTATGCTGAAGATTTTGACTATGAGTTTTCCATACTGTTGAGAGAAAGAGAATCTCCTACACTTGCTGAAATTCAAAAATGATGTTGTGAAAGTGGAGGTTAATTTGATAGCAGCTAAAAAGTCAAAAATGGGTAAGGCTAAGTTGAAAGAAGAAGAGAAACCTTCATCCTCTACCTCTCAAGACAAACTGGATTTAATGATGAAAAAAATGGAAAAGTTGATGGATAGGTTAGCCCTTGGGAATACCTCTGCTCCTCCTGTACAACATGAACCTCAATTTAGAAACCCTCAGTTCAGGAGACCTCAGAATCAGAAAAGGCTAAGGGAGAATAGAAATCAGCAGCCTGATCCTCCAGTGAGACCTCCTTTTCAACAGAATTTTATTGTTGAAGAAGGTGACCCTGAAACTCCTGAGGAGTGTATTCATTGTTTTGATGAAGAAATGTTAGGAATTTTCTTGACTAAAGAAGAGCATGATCAATCAGATCAAAACAATCATGAAGAGGAAACATCAGACTATCTAAAGGGGTATCAACATGCAATTTTTGAGATGCAGAAACAATATAATATTAGAAACAGAAATGTGCCTATCATTGCAAACAAAACACAACCTAAGAAGGATACATCTAAGGTTTCTGATAGTAAGAAGAATACACCTAAGGTTGCTGATGGAAAGAAGGATACTCCTAAGGTCATTGAAGGTAAGAAAGATGCACCAGCTGTCCCTCCTACCAAATAAGCTGAAAAATCTGTTTCTGTTTTCAATCTTGAGAATGAAATTTCTAAGATAAAAATATCAGTCCCTTTTGGTGAGATTCTCAAGGTAGATGAATATAGAAGCAAGATTGTTAAAATGATAAACTCACAACCAGGAGTTGCTGATATCTTGAATGTATTAGAATATCATCCGACCATATATTTAGGTCCAAGACTAGAAGATGAACAGAATGAGGAAGTCCCTCCTTTTTATGTGAGCCTTAGCATTCACAACATGACATTGCACAATGCTATGTTGGATTCAGGGGCCTCTCACAATATTATGCCCAAATTAATCATGGAAAGAATGGGGTTAGAAATAAATAGGCCATATAAAGATTTGTTTTCTTTTGATTCAAAAATATTTCAATGCATTGGTTTAATCAAGGATGAAGTTGTTGGTTTGACGCAAGTTCCTGCTAAGACTGTAATCATGGACATTGTAGTAGCAGAAATTCCACAGAAGTTTGGCATGTTGTTGTCAAGGTCATGGGCATAAAAAATTAAAGGTACAATGCATATGGATCTTACTTATGCTACCATTCCAGTCTTTGGGGAGAAAATAAGATTGTATTGAGAGACAAGGATGGCCTAGATGGTGAGTAGAAAAGATAAACCCCAAAACTTTCCAATTTATGCTCTTGATACTGAACATGGTTTTGCTATTATTTTCAATGAATTGACTAATGACGCAGAAGAGGAAAGGAAAGCAGAAAATCAGAGTTTTGAAATTCAGTAGTCTGAAAATTAGCAAACAGAAAGTCAGCAATGAGGAAGAATGTTGGTGGTCATTGCATTTTGATGGATCAGAAGGCAGAGAAGGAGCAGGAACAAGGATCTGGATTAGAAATCCAAGTGATGAGAGTAAGTTATTTTCCTATAAACTGAACTTTGATTGCATGAACAACATGGCTGAATATGAATCCTTGATTTTGGGTCTAGAAGTTTTGAAAAGAATGAATGCTCAAAACATTTCTGTTTTTGGAGATTCAGAATTAGTCATAAAATAGATTGAGGGTGTTTATCAAACAAAGGACACAAGGATGAAAGCATATAGGAATTTGGTTTTGGACATGTTAGAAAACTTTCAAGCTTATTCATTCACAGTCAAAACTAGAGAACAAAACTCCATTGCTGACTCTCTTGCTGTCTCCGCAAGTCTTTTCATTATTCCTATGCACTCCACAGAAAAGTACGAAGTTGAGGTCCGCCATAGGCCAGCCATCCTTGATAATATTACTCATTGGAATTTTTTTGAGGATGATCAACAGGTGAAAAATTTTATCGAGCTGAAAGAAGAGTTTGAAAATGTACAAGTAGATCAACAAAATATGTTGGCTGAATCCAAAGGGAATTCTGAAGTTTTGCAAATAAAGAATAATTCTATACCAAAGGGACTCATACCTCTAGAAAAAACTTTTCGATCACAATGATGTTTTTAAATCCCCTAAGATACAAGTTGATGATGAAGAAGTTGAGAGCTGTAACCTTGGTACTATAGCTATGCCCAAGATGATTAAACTTTCAAAAAAAATTTCAGCTGATATGAAGTTTAAGTATGTTGAAATGATGAAAAGATTCATAGATGTCTTTGCTTGGAACTATGCTGATTTGAAAGAATATGATCCCGCCATTATTCAACACACTATTCCCATAAAAGAAAATGAAAGACCTTTCAAGCAGAAGTTAAGGAGGATCAACCCACTCCTCATGCCTTTGATTGATAAGGAGGTTAAAAATCTCTTTGATGCTAAAATCATAGTCCCAATTAGATTTTCAAATTGGCTTACAAATTTGGTTCCGGTTAGGAAGAAGAGTGGAGAAATCATAATATGCATTGACTTCAGAAATTTGAATAAAACTTCCCCGAAAGGTAATTATCCTCTCCCAAAGATGGATCAAATTTTTCAAACTATTGTGGGTTCTCAGAGAATGTTTATTCTTGATGGTTTTTCAGGTTATAATAAGATCCTTGTGCATCCTGATGATCAAGAAAAAACATCCTTTACTACACCATGGGGTACTTTTATGTACGCCAAGATGCCATTTGGTCTCATGAATGCAGGAGCTACCTTTCAAAGAGCAATGGACATTTCATTTTTTGAAGAGAAGGACAAGATGGTGGTTGTGTATCTTAATGACATAACAATCTTCTCAAGGAAAGAAGAAGATCACTTGAAACACTTGGAAATAATTCTGCTGAAATGTAGAAGGTTTGACATCTCTCTAAATCCCACCAAAAGTATTTTTTCTTTAACTTAAGGTAAATTAATTGGGCATATGATTTCTAAATATGGGATTAAGATTGATCCAAGCAGGGTCAATGCAATTCAGAAGGTGGAGTTGCCAAGAAGTAGGAAGGAGATTCAATCTTTTCTTGGAAAGGTAAATTTTGTAAGGCGATTTATTCCTAATTTTGTGGAGATTGTAAAGGACATAACAAGGATGCTAAAAAAGGGAGTTGATATTAAGTGGACAACAGAGGCAATAAAATCATTTGAAGAGATCAAAAGAGCACTCACATAAGCACCAGTATTGATCAGTCCAGATTTCTCAAAGGAATTTCTGGTTTTTTACCTTTGCATCAGAGAATATTATCGCTGGAGTTCTGCTACAAGAAGGACAACAAGGTATTGAGTAACCGATTTCTTTCTTTAGTAGGACATTAGCCAATTCTGAGCTGAAGTATAATATCTTATAAAAGAAAGCCTATGCCCTGGTGAAGGCTATCAAAGATTTCAAAATTTATATTCTGCATTCTCATATTGTGGCTTTTGTTCCTAATATTGTTATGTGAGAAATCCTCACTCAAGCCGACCCTGATGGTAAGAGGGGGAAATGGATTGCCGAGTTGTTAGAATATGATATAGAGATTAAACCAACAAAATTGGTCAAAGGGAAAGGCTTGGAAAAGCTTATGGCACAGTCAAACTTTGACTGTCTTGATATAAATTGGATTGCAGAAATATCAGAAATATCAGATGATGAGGAGGAACTAGTTCCTATTGAAGAAAAATATATCATTTCAGATTGGTAGAAGGAAGTTGTTTTTGTCCTACAGCACCATAAAGCACCTACTAATTTAACAAATTCCAAAGCAAGGTTTGTTAAGCTGAAATCTTTGAGATACTTTGTATTTGACAGAAATCTGTTTTGGAAGGATACTGGCGGAATTTTGTTGAATTGCTTGCTGGAAGAGGAGGTTGATAAAGTGATTGAGGAATTTCACAAAGGGGATTGTGAAGGTCACCATTATTGGAAGGCGACAGTGAACAAAATTTTGAGAGCAGGGTATTATTGGCCTACAATGTTTAAGGATGTCTACAAGAGGGTTGTTGCTTGTCATGAATGCCAGATTTTCAAGGGTAAGAAGAAACTTGTACCCTTACCTTTGATGCATATCTATGTAGAAGCACCATTCCAGCAGTGGGGACTAGATTTTATTGGGAAGATTCATCCATCAGCTTCAGGTCAGCATTGTTGGATTCTTACAGAGACTGATTACTTCACCAAATGGATTAAAGCAATCCCAACTAGGCAAGCAAATGATTATGTCATTATTTCTTTCTTAGAAAATAATATCTTGGCTAGGTTTGGTTTCCCACTGAAGATTATAACTAATAATGCACAGGAATTCAAGTCTAAGAAGCTAATCAATTTCTGTCATCAATATCATATTAATCTTGAACATTCTACTGCATACTATCCGCAAGGAAATGGCCTTGCCGAGTCTTCTAACAAGAGCATTGTAAGGATTATTAAAAAGGTGTTGCAGGAGAATAACAAGGCTTGGCATTTGAAGCTTAAGTATGCCTTATGGGCTGACAGGATATGCACAAAGAGGTCAATCGAAAATTCGCCATATGAATTGGTATATGGAGCTGAGGCTATTTTTCCTACATCACTAGGGGTACCGATTATGAAGCTGATTCAAGGGCTGGAAGAGGAACCAAATGCAATCCAGAGGAGAATTAATTAGCTGATAGCTTTGCAAGAGAAAAGGAATGAAGTTTATGACAGCAATCAGCAATCTCAAAACAGAATCAAGAGGACATTTGATAAGAAGATTAAGCAAGAAAGTTTTCAAATTCAAGATGAAGTGCTGAAATGGGAGGCCAAAATTGAAGAGAAAGGCAAACATGGTAAGTTTGAGAACTTATGGAAAGGTCCTTTCAAGATAACTTATTTTCATGGAAACAATACTTACATACTGCAGGAGATAGATGGAAAACCATATGCTGGAGGACCTGTCCATGGCAGGTTTTTGAAGCATTATTCTTCCTAAAATCTGATGGATTGTTCATGTCATTGTATATATTCCATTTTACAAGTTTTTCTGCTAATAATGACAATCAAAATCAGAAAGCTTGAACCTGAGGTGAAGGCCATTAGAGCTTGAGGAGGAAGCTTGGAAATTTCAAAGTTTTTATTGTTTTGGTCGAGAAAATGGATAGCAGCACTGGAACTACTAGTTCTTAGTGTACCACAGGGGCACACTATCCCAAGTGGAGCCACTGTTATCACGAAAAAAAATAAAATTCAAAACATGGTATGTCAACTCTGTTTTGATCATGGTCTAAATAGTTTTGAAAGTAATATTAGTATGGTTAAAGTGTATTTCATAGTTTTTAGAGGTTTAATGTTCATCATCAGAATTCAAATAAGGTCTTTATAGGTCCATTCCATGGTCAAAAAATTCACATTTTTCGTTCAAGAGACATTTAGGTAAGTTTTGGGCTAAATTTTTGCAATTAGCAGAAATCCACAGTTTTTTAGTGTCGTTAGTTCAAAAAGAGAGTTTTTTGCTACGAAAGCGCTGCTACTTTTGTAGCGCAAAGTGCGAAAATTACACTGTGAGCGCTACGAAAGTGTGGTTTCTTAGATATCGTGTCAAATAAGCCGACATCTATCAGTTTCAGTTGGGGAATGATATGATAGGGGTATGGTGAGTCAGTTAGTTACTGGATTCGATGTACTTACCTATCCTACAATCATCATAGTCATGATAGGATATCAATCAAACATCATTTGGTCATGAGGTGACATCTCTAATTCGAATTTTTTGCCTAATTGAATCATCTCTGTTTCATTTACCTTCACATATGTTGTCTAAGCTCTTAAGCAATAAGGATAAGTTTGTGGTTGTTCTATTAAAAAATAATTGTCACCATTATCAAGCGAGGTTGTTCATCAAATCAGGTGAGGTTGTTCATCAAATCAAGAGAGGTTGTTTTACGGGTTTTAGAGAAGATAACAAGTTTTCTTTACAAGAAATATGGTAGAGGAGAAGAAGGTCCACAGAGGGGGACATTGTCTAAGATACAAGCCTGAGAATACAAATTCTATTGTGGAGGATCAAATGGTAATGGAGGCTTTTAACAAAGCTGGCTGTCTCAAATTTTGTGAAAAGCTACAGGGTTGCCACACTCAGGTGTCCAAAGAGTTTGCTTTAAATTTCAGTGGAACCACTACCAAAGTTGGAATGATAAATATGCCAGTTACACCTGAGATCATAGCTTATGTGATAGAGATACCAAGGGGACAGGAATCTTGGTTTAAAGGTTTTAGGTTCGACATGGAGCCGTGCAAGGAATTTATGAAACCTGAATATGTAGACATGGACCTAAACAATGCAATACCCATAAGTTATATCAAGGACAACTATGAAAAGCTGCTATTCAACATTCAAAGATATTTCACATGTGAAGGCAGGTACCATAAAGTTTACACTTATCATTTCAAACTGTTGTTTCATTTCACAGGTATGATATCATTAGATTTACCTTTTTACTTGCATATTGCCAAAATGGCTGACAAAGTCCAAGCTAAATCTGATGGCTGTGAAACATCTCTGTTTCATCACGGTTTGATAAAGTTACTGGTTTTGAATGAGCTTCAAAAAATAAATAGGGATTGGTCTTCCCTTTTATTTATGAGTGGATTTGAAATGGAAGCCCTAACCCCAGCTATAAACCCTAAGATTAAGGGGAATCCTTCACCACCAATAGCAAAACCCAGTCAGCCTTACTAAAGAAAAGAGGTTTGTAAAGTTGAAACCAAGGAAACATGTTGAAGTTATAAATGAGAAAGAATCAGTGCTTGTTGCAGAAATTCCATCACCTGCAAAACAAAGAGTTGAAAGGGTCAAAGAAACAAAACAAAAACAAGTGGCCAGTAAGCAGGAGATCCAGAGAAAGACAAGAAGCCAAGCAACAACATCAAAGGGAAAAGTAGTTGTTTCAGTGACAGAGGACATCCCAATGATAAAAGGAAACTTGGATGATATACTTCATGCAACTGATATAGAATAATCACCCATTGTGCAAGAAAAATTCATTGAAGTGGATGAACCCAAACAGAGAAAAATGAAATCAGCAAAGAAATTGGAATTTGAAGGTGAGAATGTAGCTTTTGTTTTTCAAGCTAGGAAACCTTTAACCAGGCATGAAAAGAAACTCCAAGAAGGCAGTAAATATATCCAAGTAACTATTGAAGCATCCAAAGTCCCTGAAGAGGTGGTTGATCTCTTATCACCTATAATGGAGCATGCAGCTAGCAAGATAATGAAGGGAAAGGAACACATATCAGAGTGTCAACTACTGGAAGAAAGTTTGAAGCTAGAAAACCAAGAGATGAAAATGATGAGAAAGAGGGCTATAAATCACAGCATTGAAAAGACAGAATTCAAGAGGATGAAGGCTGTTTGGGAAGCTCAAACAGTTGCTAGGTCAAAGATCCCAAGCAGTGCAGAGCAATTTTTTACATGGAAATTCCAGTCATTAAAGAAGAAAAATTTGTTAGAGTGATCAACACCCATTTGAGAGCCAATAATAGAAATCTAAGAGGCCAAGTGGAGGATTTGGAGATACAATTAAAACAGTCTCAAGATGAACTAAAGAGCAGAGGTACAAAATGATAAATTCAAAGAAAACTCAAAATGGAAAATGAGGATTAAATTTTATGAAGGTTATGTTTTTAGTTCATATAGCTGATGGTTTTGATGAGGCCAGTGATTTTATAAAGTTGTGGCATATTTTTGTTTCAAAATTTGAAGAAAAACTGGTTAAAACTGCTTACACAGCAGTTTCGTAGCGCATATAGTGCAAAAAGGGTGAAATGCGCTACGAAACTGTTGTAGCAGTTTTTTCACCCTTTTCTTATCAAATTTTGGAGGGAAGACCATGTATTTTGACTTGAAATTTCTAAGGAATCTATGTCAAGTGAATATCAAAGTAACCCTGAAGGAAAGGAAGCTAAATTTTGAAGGAAAATAGGTAAAAAGACTGCGCTACGAAACTGTGTTGCTTTCGTAGCGCAGGTCTGTTTTCACTATTTTGAGAAGTTCAAAGTGCATTTTACACACCTGGAATGAAAGGATGACTTGGGGCATATGATAATAATGTTCCTGACATCAATTAGCCTCAAAGTTATGGTTTAGAAGTGGTCAAAATATCTCAAGAAACTAAAATAATCCTAAGCCTAAAAACAGGGGAGTAGTTTCCTAATTTGCTCCTAGGAGATCAACATCATCAGCATTATGGTCATAACATGTTGGAACTCATCACCACGATTCTAATTAATGGAAATATAGGTGGAAAATGATGTAATTAAGTTTAGATAAAGCTGTTTTTAGTAGAATCAAAAGATTTCTAATTCTATTTGTAATAGGACTCTATATTAGTTTTACAGCTGTGTTTGTAATAAATACCATGTTTTATGGTAAGGATAGATGTAAAAGCATAGGAATTCGATGTATCTAGTTGTGGATAAGCTTATATTATGATGTAAATGATATATAAAAGATCAAGGTGTCGAAATAGAAGGGGTTGGACATTTGTTAGCAAAAAGAATGTGTTTATTGTAAGTGACTATTTTCAGCTTAATAGAAAATTTCTACTTAGACAACTCAAGATTCATAAGGAGTTCTTGTATGTTCTTGTTCTGATGGCATCTTTTCAATACTCTATTGAAATGGTGTTTTCTTATGTTACCCATAATTCATCAATGATACTCTGACTTCCTTCATAGACAAACTGATTGTGTGTTTCACTGTTCTACATGTGTATTCCTTGACTTGAACTTTGATATGCCTTGACTTCCATGCTAAGTAGATTGTTTTGGTTTTGTTGAAGCTATTATGACTCCATAAGCCCAATGTACACTTTCTAATGTGATTTACAACCAGTTTATATCATTTATCTGTTTTTATCCCATATAGAGTTAGCCATCTACATATTCATCAAAAATCATAAACCCTTGAGAGAGCCCTCTCGGGTTGAGGAGGCTAAGCCTCAGCCAAAAGATTGGTCTGAAACAGTTACATGAGATTAACTTGGTAGCATATTAGGTTTGATTTTGTGATAACATTTTATACAGCATACTATTCCTATCAAAGAGAATGAAAAATATTTCAAATAGAAATTGAGAAGGATTAACACATTGATCATGCCTCTGATTGAGAAGGAGATTAAGAAACGGTTTGATGCAAAGATCATTATTCCTATAAGATTTTCAAAGTGGCTTGCTAATCTAGTACCAGTGAGAAAGAAGAGCGGTGAGATCAGAATTTGTATTGATTTTAGAAACTTGAACAAGTCTTCCTTGAAGGCCAACTATCCTCTTCCCAAGATGGATCCGATTTTAAAGAATATTGTTGGTTCTCAAAGGATGTCCATGCTAGATGGTTTTTCAGGTTATAACCAGAAATTGGTACACCCAGAATATCAGGAGAATATTGGTTTTACCACGCCATGGGGGACATTCATGCACGCCAATATGCCTTTTGGTTTGATGAATGCAGGAGCAACCTTTCAAAGAGAAATGGATATTGCCTTTGCTAAGGAGAAAGACGAATCCGTTGTAGTCTACTTGGATGACATAACTATGTTTTCAAGAAGGGAGGAAGGTCATCTGAAGCATTTGGAGAAAATTCTACAGAAATGTAGAAGATTTGGTATCACTCTTAATCCCACTACAAGTATCTTTGCTCTAACTTCTGGAAAATTTCTTGGACATATTATATCAAAGGATGGGATAAAGATTGATCCCAATAGATTCAATGATATTCATAAGATAGACTTGCCAAGGAATAAGAAAGAAATTCAGTCCTTTCTTGGGAAGGTAAAATTCTTTAGAAGGTTCATCCCGAAATTTGCTGAAATTGTCAAGGACATTACCAAGATGTTGAAGAAAGGAGCTGATATTAAATGGACTGTTGAAGCCAAGAAATCATTTGAAGAGATAAAGAAAGACCTCACTCAAGCTCTAGTGCTTATTAGTTGAAATTTTTCAAGTGAATTTCTGGTTTTCACATTTGCATTTTAAAATAACATTGCTGGAGTTTTATTGCAGAAAGGGTAGCAAGGTACAGAACAACCAATTTCATTCTTTAACAGAAGTCTTGCCAACTCAGAGCTAAAATATAATATTTTGGAAAAACAGGCATATGCTTTGATCAAAGCTATTAAAGACTTTAGAATTTATATCTTTCACTCTCGTGTCATTGCATTTGTACCTAATACCGTGGTTAAAGACATTTTGACACAAGCTAATCTTGATGGAAAGAGAGGGAAGTGGATAGCTACATTGTTGGAGTCTTATATAGAGATCAGGCCTAAAAAGTTTGTGAAAGGACAGGGATTAGAAAAGTTGATGGAAGAATCAAATTTTGAATGTCTTGACATGAATATTATTGCATAAATTTCAGAGCATTCAGAGAAAGATGAAGAGTTGATACCCATTGAAGAGAATTTCATTTTATCTGGATGGTACAGAGATATTATCTTTGTATTGCATCATCACAGAGCTCCTTCAAAGTTGACCAAATCAAAAGAAAGGTTTTTGAAGCTAAAATCATTAAGATACTACATTATAGATAAGAATTTGTATTGGAAAGATACTGGTGGAATCCTTTTAAACTGTTTGATGGAAGAGGAAGTTGAAAAGGTTATTGAAGAATTTCAGAAGGGAGATTGTGGAGGACACCACCACTGGAAAGCTACAGCAAAAAAAATACTCAGAGCAGGTTACTATTGGCCCACCATGTTCAAGGACGTCTTCAATAAGATCGTTGCTTGCCGTGAATGTCAATTTTTTTATGGTAAGAAAAAATTGATGCCTTTACCTTTGATGCCAATATATGTTAAGGTTCCTTTTCAACAATGGGGGTTGGATTTTATTGGTGAAATACACCCATCATCTTCAGGGCAGCATCATTGGATCCTGACACCCACAGATTATTTCACTAAATGGATTGAAGCAATCCCAACAAGGCAGGCAAATGACTCAGCCATCATTCAGTTCTTGGAGAACAACATTTTGTCCAGGTTTGGTTGTCCTATGAAGATTATTACTGACAATGCAAAAACTTTTAAATCCAAAAAATTAATTAGCTTTTTTCATCAGTATCATATAACACTTGGACACTCAACAACCTATTACCCCCAAGGTAATGGCCTTGCAGAATCCTCTAATAAAATTATTGTGAGAATTATCAAAAAGGTACTGCTGGAAAATAAGAGATCATGGCATCTGAAATTGAAATATGCTTTTTTGATTGATAGGGTCTATACAAAGCTATCCATTGGTACGTCACCTTATGAATTACTGTATGGAACTGAAGCAATTTTTCCCACCTCCTTGGGAGTTCCTATAATGAAACTGCTACAAGGACTTGAAGATGAGCCCAATGCCATTTAGAGGAGGATAAACCAACTCATAGCTCTGTAAGAAAAAGGGGAGGAGGCATACAATAGCCATCAGCAGTCACAAAATAGAGTGAAGAAAACATTTGACAGAAAGGTCAAAGAAGAGAATTTCCAGATTCAAGATGTAGTTTTAAAGTGGGAAGCCAGAATTGACGAAAAGGGAAAACATGGAAAGTTTGAAAATATCTAGAAGGGACCATTTGTAGTAGTTACATATCATAGCAACAATACTTATCTACTTCAGGAGATGGATAGAAAACTTTGTGTTGGAGGACCTGCCAATGGGAGGTTTCTAAAGCACTACTCATCTTAAATTTTACTGGTTTTTCACTCCATTGTAAATATTCCATTTTACTATGTTAGTCTGCTAATAAAGACAGGCTGATCATCAAACTTGAGCCCGAGGAGAAGGCCATAAGGGTTTGAAGAAGGCTTGGTGAATTTTAGAAGTTTTATTTTCAAAAAAGGATAGCACCGGAACTACATGTTCTTTGTTGTATCATAGGGGTACATCATCCCCAGTGGAGCCACTATTATCACTCATTATTTTAAACAATTTCATTTATAGGGTTTCATGTTGTCACATAATTCATTCTCATGAAATTTTTGAAAAAAAAATTGCATTTGGTGATATCCATCATAATTCTAAAACCCATCCCAAACCATATCACATCATGTCAAATCAACCTAATATCATCTAGTTGTCATTCCCATGCATTTTAATCACAAAAGGTTACACCTGTCAGGTTTTCATAGTTTCGTAGCAAATTACAAGGAAAATTAGCAGATTTCGCTACGAAACTGCCTAACAGTTCCATAGCAAATCTGTCAGCAGCTAACTGTTTTTGCTACGAAACTAGGTTTTTCTGCAGAAAGGGTCAAAGTGGTGTGAGGTGTCATTTTTTTATTATACAAGTATAGGGTGAGGTAATTTGAGTTCATTATGATGATTCCAAAACATGCATACCCGTATTGTGTTGTCATTATTACCTTTTATGGTCACATGTGCCATCATCAAAATCCGAGTTGACAAATAACCTTTTAAAACTTTACCCCAAGTTGCTCTTTGTCATTTACTATTCAATCCTTGCATGTGAAGCATCCCACTGTCGATATTTGAGAGCTGCTTCACCACACAAGCAGGTTGTTGTTCGAATTTGTTTCTGCAGGTGTCATCAGCAAGCGAGGTAGCGAAGAGTATAAATCATTATGGCATCGAAAAATAAAACAAATAAGGGTGGACATTGTGTAAGGTATGAACCTATGGATTTGAAGCTGTTGAATGAAGATCCCACTGATATGGAGGATTTTAGGAGGAATGGCTGCCTACAATTATGCTAGAAATTGCAGGGTTTCCATGCACAAATTTCAAAATACTTTGCCACCAATTTTACAGGGACATCATCAAAGGTTGGGATTTTGAATCTCACAGTGTCACTAGAGATCATATCACAAACTACAGAATTTCCTAGAAGTTGTCAAGAATGGTTTAAAGGCTCAAAGTTCATAATGCAGGGCCGTGAAGAGTTTCTCAAGCAAGAGCATAGAGGAGCTAATATGACTAATGGCATCCCCAGGAGTTATATGAAAGATAGTATGTTAAGCTTCTACTGGTGATCCAAAAATAATTCACTTGCGAGAGGAGATTCCACATGGTTTACTCTTACCATATTAGGCTCCATCTGCAGTTTTTTTGTAAGAAACCTCTTGATTTACCCTTCTTTTTATACAGGATTTTGGGAAAGATTTCAGATAGAGTTCAGGTCAAGTCAAAAGGTAATGAGACATCAGTATTTCACCATGGTCTAATAAAGTTGTTAGTGCTGGAAGAGTTGAAAAGGTTAAATAGAGATTGGACCTCTTTTCGATTTATGAGTGGGTATGAAGTAGATGTAATGAATCCAAAGAAAGTTTCAAAACCTATAACTACTACATTCTCTACATCCCCAGCTGCAACACAAGAGATTGGTGAAGAAGGAAGACGGTTTCCTATAGAACCAATGGAAATTGAAGAAGAGCCTTTACAAGAAATTGATATCCCTCAGCAAGCACCTGCAAAATAGAAGATTAGCAAACAAAGCAGTAAGAGAATAACAAGGAGTCAGAAATTGGCCAAAGGAAATTTGGAAAACACTCTACATGCAATAGATATTTAGTCCCCAATAGTGCAGGTAGAAGACATTGAAGGTAATGGAAGAAAATTGAAGAAAGGTAAGTCTGTCAAGAAATTGGATTTTGCAGGAGAGGATTTTGGCTTCATATTTCATCCAAGGAATCCAATGACCAGGTTTGAAAAGAAAGCCATGGAGAAAAAAAGGGAAAAGAAATTCAGTGAAGGTATGCAGCCAGAAAACATCATAGATTTATCCTCAGTAACAGAAGAAATTGTCACTGTGCAAGAAAAGGGAAAGGAGAAGATGGCTTGAAAAACATAGACAGAAACCCTCACAGGACAACTTAGATAAGCAAGGGAATAAATACTTGAATTGAAGTTGGATCAAAGAATAACAAGTCTGAAAAGGCTGAGTTAAATTGATCAAATGATGAAAAGATGGGATATTCAACTCTCAAATGTTTCAGAATCCATGAGTAATGCCAAAATAATGCTGAAAAGGACCAAGCCTCTAAGACTTGTGGCCAAACATACCAGGAAGATGAATTTGAACCTGAAATATGAAAACATATCATTACAAAATCAAGTGGAAGACCTTCAGGAACAAATGGACATGATTCAAGATGAGTTGGAGAAGAGGGGACTGAAAATGAAAATGATTGAAGAACCTGAAGTTCAACCTATATTTAATGAAGATGAAACTCCCAAAGACTAGATAGTTCAACTGAGACATTTTTGTTAAGGCTTATAGCTTGTAAGTGATACAATTTTGGCTCAGAAGATCAATTTTTGAAGAAAATTACAAAATCTGCAATTTCTGTCTTGTTAGGCAGTTTCGTAGCAAGCTCTAGGCTTGAAGGCCGAAAAACGCTACGAAATTTCTGAAGATGATTTTTTTTCCTTTTTATGAATAATTAAGGAGGGATCTTGACTGTATTTAGATATTTTTTCATAACAAATTTTTTTTACTAGCAGAGGTGGCAGAAGGAAGGGTGAAAAGATAGAAACCAGTTCGCTACTAAACTACGCTACGAAACTGCCTAAAATGCTTTGTTTTGTAGCGAGGGGTTTCTGAAGGATTTTTGAAGATTCAAAGGGCATATGGAAGATCAACGAGCCACGTGGAGGCATTCAAATAGATGAGGAGACATCTCAGCAAATTTTCATCATTCAACATGTGTACCTTCTATACAAAACAACATAAAGACAAAATTGTAGTTGTAAATTATTCTTTCCTAGAAAATAGGACATTTGTTACTAAATGATTGGAAAGTTTAATTATGTCTTATGTCATGGAGAATTCCATTTGAATACTTGATCCTTATCTATGTAATGATTCCACTATCAGAGAAGTGGAGGTAATAAATGTAATTAGAGTCCCATTAGGAGATAAACTCTTAAAGTGAATAGGTGTCATTTTATGTTCCAGAAATAGAGTTATCAGTTATGCTTAGTTATCAAAGTTAAGGTTCGATGATCTAGCATCCTATGCAATGTAAAAAGAGTCTATTTATATATAGAAGATCAAATATCAAAGGGTTAAAGAATATTGTACTAAATTATTACTTTGTAATTTTTTTTTTTCAGTTTCAGTAATATACAATGATTTATGCTTCTTTACCTGAGATTCAAAGGAGGTGTCCAATGTGTTATAAGTTCTATATCTTTCATGTTTAAATGTCTAGAGTTAGTTTGATGTCTAATTACTAATAACTCATGGTGACATGCTCTGACTTCCTTTAGAGATTAAACTATTGTTTTCTTCCTGTGTTGTGTGTGTACTATCTTTTCATTGAAACCTCCATTTGCCTCAGTTTCCATAAGAAGAAATATTTTCATTGAGTTTACTGATGTTCACCCCATAGCCCAATGGTAGCAATTCCTTACATTTTCAACCTGCAATCAATCAAAAATTAAGTTACAGTTATAGAGTTAGCCATCTAATAGAATTTCCATTGAAAACCATCAGTTACCTTGAAATAGCCCTCTAAAACTGAAGAGGCTAATCTTCAGTAAAAAGTGGTTTGAAAGAGTTACATTAAGTTGATTAATGAGCAGCCTATCAGAGTCAAATTGGTGATAACAGAAAGAAAGCCAACAATAAAGGAGAAAGTTCATCCAAAAGTAAAACAGAGCAAGAGAAAGTTAAAAGTTAGCCCCTTACTACTAAAAAACCATCGTCCACTATAAGAAGAAGTGTGAGGTTCAACAAACCAGTGCATGGACAGTCTCAGCAGTCCCCAGGATTCATCAAATTAGAGGAAGAAGAGGAACAAAGAGTTCCATCACCGAGAGTTCTATCACTAGTTTCCAGTCGAGCTAAGAGAAATCTGGAAATAGATCCTGTCGAGCAAGAAATATATGACTACATAGAGTCTTTAGATCAAAGAGCTACAGGGGAAACTTGGAATCATCCTCAAAACAAGAAGAAATTACTCATTCTGATCCTCCAGAAAAATCCCAAATTTTAAACGCTCTTAAGGAAGAAATCTATGAGTTGGAGGTATTAAATATACATTTGAAGCAAGAACATGAAACACTGAAAGTGAAAAATGAAATCAAGAAAACTAAAAATGACAACATCATGTTACATCTTGGTGTATGGTATGAGAAAAACAAGAATTGAAGGCCAAAAACAAATCTCTTAAAAGAAAGGTAATAAGCTTGCAACATAGAATCTTGATGAATAAATCGATGATGCCAGACACTATCAAGAAAGCAATAAGGAATAACTTGGATGTTCTTTATCAGGCCTCTGAAGAAGGTCAGTGACAAAGAAGGATCACAAATTTTGAAATTTTGCATGAGGACATGCAATGTATTTTGTGTGGGGAAATGTTGAACCCCAAAATTGCTTCTTTTTTACAACCCTTTTACACCCCGTCCTCCTTCTTTTTTACCATAATAACTATAATTGGGCATAATTTTACAAGGTTTATGGAATAGCAGGTACATAATCATCTTAATTTTCATAAATGTCATTGTTCTTTATTATTTAAATCAATATTTACATGAGCTACTGAATGACAATGATTCTGTAATGAATTTGAAGGTTTGATGGGTTTCTAAGCTCCAGCCAAAGAAAAATGCATATGGGCAGGTGGAAAATTGCTGACATAATTATTTTTAAATATCCTCATAACCTAGATCAATAAGGAAAACACTGTAACAACTCAATCAAAGAAAAAGTCAACCACTGTGGAAGGCGAATCAAACGAGTGAGAAATTAATGGATGCAGATATTCAACCTCATGATTTGCTTCACTGATAGCAAATCATGAGAGAATTATGTTATCTTATCATTTTATGTTAATTTTAGTCATTGTCGAGTAGGTTAGGGTCGTAATAATCTGAAATAGTTATGTGTAAGAGATTATAAATCTGCCTCTCGGCATCACAATCATAGACTTGGATATTGTTTCGGAAAACTCTATTTTTTTCAATTACAAACTTTGTTTTCATCCTTTTCTGTGTGATTTATCAATGCATATTTAATCTTGTGAAGGCGTTGTGCTGAAACCTACCTCTCACTGGAGGGCCCCCTTGAGTTGTAATGTTTTTATTAATTGCAGATAGAATTTCAATTATCTGTTTTCTGTAGCATTTCATTAGTCTATTTAAGTGCTTACGTTTTGGCTTTTGAATAAATTCTTAGGATTATTTTTAGAGTAGGATTTTTTAATCATTTTGCTGTAGAGTGAAGTTGAGATATATTGTGCACATGGAAAGAGTATAGATTGATATAGGCTTGCAATATAATTTTTATACTATAGTTGTGTAAATAGGATTTTAATTTGAATGTAGAGTTAATCTTTCTTTATGTCAAAAGCAATTTAAATCTAGTTTCATTACCAAGTTTTCATTTTAAGCAAGTGTGATTTCATTTCAGGCAAGCATGATTTATTTCAAGCAAGAGTGAAGCAAGTGTGTGATTTCCTTTTGAGCAAGTGTGATTTCATTTCAAGCACGTGTGATTTCATTTCAGGCAAGCGTGATTTATTTCAAGCAAGAGTGAAGCAAGTGTGTGATTTCCTTTTGAGCAAGAGTGATATTTATTTATGCAAGTGTGATCTTTATTTTGAGAAAGTGTGATAGTTTTACAGGGATTTTAGTTTGCAAATAATTATTTTAAGAAAAGTGTGATCATTTTCATTTTAAGAGTGACATATTTACTTTCATAATTAACATGTGCATCTCGGTATCTCAATTTAACTTAGGAATTGTTTGAGTAATAAGGACTCCTAGCACATACAGTGCACATACATTTCTTGAGTATACTAGCCCTTGTTGATAATTCATGTAAGTAATTTAACTCCAACTAAATTACCAAACAAATTATTTTTGTTTTTGTTAGATTTATATGTTGTATATGTCGTTAAACAATACTTTTGTTAGTATGTTAAGGGTGAATTGAGCTTTAGATATTCAGATCTATAAGGCCAAGTATGGCAGACTTAAGAACTTCAAATTTTAGATGGCTTATAATGCGTTATGATGGCCAACAGACCTAGTTTCCCAATGGGAAGGTTGAGGCCACATAATGTTTATTATGGTTGTAAACTGCTTTGAATATGAATGGATGAAAGTTCCTACTAAGCTTACAAAAAATAAATAAATTATTCAATGGATTTATTATTAAATTAATAAAAAAAATAAAAAGATCTATAATGATAAAAAAATGATCTTTTGATCTTTCATGGCATCTATCACCTATTTAACTAGCTAGACTTAGAGACTTCACATCTATGTCCTTATGATGAGCCTTATTTTTCAGCTCGAAACGTTAACTCAAATATCTAGTTGTGATGGATCTGGAAGAATCAATTCAGATCGACAACACAAAAGCCTAAACTAATAAAAATATTAATAATTTATTCAATAGTAAATTACTCATAATTAAATCAATTTATTAATAATAGACATTCAACATTAATAAAGGGTTGGGAGGGTGGGAAACCATTATAAAAATAATTTTGAATGGATAAATATGAATCAAAAGATGCAATGATAAAAAAAAAAATTATAAAAGTGAAAGTCAAAGAATGTATGAATATCTTGAATTTATCAATTAACTTTAGCGTGCTCCTTCTTCTCTCGATACCCAAACCTCCTCCTCACTTTTGTCTTCCAATGAATCTAGAGATTCTACATTTAAATTTATGCAATCCATAGTTGGATCGGTGGCATATGCATATGAGTCTATTGATTCCCTTGATGTTGCATCTAACCCTTCTCTGGTCCACCCCCTCAATTTCTTAAACTCTTCGGATGACCCTGGTGTTCTTTCCCATGTTCTGCTTAACCTCAATTTTCATGTGAATTCCTCAATGCGTAATTCCCCCAGCTCGCCTCCATTGTATGATTTCCCCCACAAGTTATCCACAACTCCAACACTCGTTAATTATGCTTGAATCAATAACTCCTCCTCTAACTTATTTTGCTCGTCTGCCTTGATTTATGACCATAATGCCAACACTGGTTCTCACATTAAATCATTGAATATATCCTCTTTTGAGGACCCATCTGCCTCGTCTCATACCCATGGTAGTGCTTCTATGTCCCTATCGATGTACTTGATCGCTCTCGCTAAAAATATTTCTAATTATTGTGGTCTACCTCCTCAGGTTGCTTACAACTCCCATTAGGGGTCTCACCCCTCATTGACATCCGACTCTCATCCAACGTTTTCAAGACAAAGTTATGATCCATCCAATTTCTTCCCTTTATGTCCAACCCTTTCCCCTCCTCATGATTGTCTCTTGAATTCAGCTATTTCCCCTGAGACTGCTTCTCACCATAATTATTTTCGTTCCAACCCTTTACTTGATCCAGCGCTCCTGCCCAAAACCTACATGAAGCCTCTCACTCCCCCTCCCTCATTAAGAATTTTCTCCAATGTAGTAAATATTTTCCCTGTTTACCTTAATCCCCCCACCCTTAAGCTGTTAGAAATTTTTTTCAATTACGTAAGTGTGCCTCAAAATCTTGGTGGAAGACATTATTTACGTTATTGAGTCCATTACTAAGAGTATGCATTCTCATGAATCCCAAGATATTAGACAAGAATCTGGGAAATTTTAAGGAATGAAAAACCCCCTGGACTAACCTTTCGGAAGAAGAGTTGCTTGCCATCAATGAGCTTAACAATAACCCTAAAATATTAGTCCAAATGGTTGATAAATGGAATTCCTAGGTCATAATGAATGTGTATGACTATGAAGCCAAGCTTCGAGATATTTTATCCTCGTCTTCTTCTAAACCAATATCTAAATATTTCATTAAATTGTTCACCAACTTGGTCGCCAAATGCATCATCCATTGATGCCAAGATTCAAAAGCATCTTATTCAGCCTCATCACCCTATCACCCCTAAAATCTATGGACAACCTAAGACTCATAAAGGGGACATTCCCTTAAGACCCATAGCGAGTGCCATTGGTGCCCCTTCTCATGATCTTTCTTGATTCCTTTATGACTGACTCCAACCTTTTATTGGTTCAATGAAATCCTTCATTAAAGATTCTTCCCACTTCATTAAAAAATTTTAGTCCATCCATCTTGACCCTAATGATATCTTGGTTAGCTTTGATGTCGTCTCCCTCTTCATAAAAATCCATGTTCTTAAAACCTTGGAATTGATCTCGAAGCTAGTTGACTCTGAAACCCTAAGTCTCATTAAAATTTGTTTAACCTCTACTTTCTTTTCTTTTAAAGGTACTTGTTATGAATAGAATTAAGGCACAACAGTGGGATATTCTCTATCTCCTATTGTAGGAATTACCTTTATGGAGAATATCGAGATTATGGCCCTTAATTCATGGCATCAAAAACCAAAATGTTGGTATATGTTCGTCAACAATACTTTCATGGTTTGGCCACATGGGCTTCCTACCCTCCTGAATCACCTCGATATACTCTCTTCGCATATCTAATTCACCATGGAATTAGCAGAGTGCTCCTCCCTTCCCTTTTTGGATGTCCTCATTACTCAATTGTCTTATTGTTCCCTTTCCTTCTAGGTGCATTTGAAGAAAACTCACATAAATTGATACCTCCATGCAAAATCTCATCATCACCTGTCTCATAAGCCTATCATCTTAAATACCATCTTCAATAGAGTGCTCAAAATCTCTTATCCTCAATTTTTATCCATTGAAAGAGCTCACCTTAACAATCCCTTATCAAGAAAAATTATTCCTTGTCCCAAATCAATAAACCTATAGATATGCTCGTTCACACCATCTCAACGACCCTTTGCCTCCTCATAGGGCCCTCCTATCCCTTCCGTATATAAAAGGAACCACTAATAATATTTCTAAATTCTTAGCCAAAAAGAACAAAAAAAACTTATTCAAACATTTCAAATCCCTAAAGCAATTATTCGGGTCTCTTAGAGATAAGATGGATCCAATGCTATGTCTTGAAGTTTACCTAATTCCATGTTTGTGTGTGATCCAGGGGATAAAAAATATGCTAAAAAATAAAAGTGCTCAAAATCTCCCAAAACCAGTGCCAAATCGTACATCTCATCATTTTAATTCCAACGATGTTTGAATTGCCTCAATCCGACACCATATGATGAAGTTATCACATTCTGGTTTTTTTGGCAAACAACAAAATGTCAAAGTGCAGGGTTGATTGTGCATGTATGGATCCCACATTGCAGTACGTATGCTGACGTGGTGCTAATGTCAGTAGGGTGACTGGGTTGTATGAATCAATGGGAGAAGTCTCCCAAGGGAGGGCTAGGAATCAATGGGTGAGATGGTCAATGCCATGTTTCAAGGATTGGCTAAGCCTATATTCATCCTCACTATTAAATTTATTAGGGTTCTTCTCGATTTCGAGGGTTATAGAATGGTACAGAGGCTAGGATTTTTGTTTGATTGAAACAAATTAAGTGCTTGGACTTAAATGAGTGTTCAACAATGATCGAATTTGAAAGATGGTTATGGTTGGTATCAACTATGTGTTCCTTAAGGCGGGCTTTGAAAGGACGGTTAGTTTGGCCAATATAATATTTACCGCAAGAACATGGAATCTAATAAACCCATGATCCTAACATGGGATCTGATATATCTTTGGCCGATCAAAGCAATTGCTTAAGGGTTTTATACGGTTTAAATACAATTTTAATGGTTTTTCTTGGCCAAGATCTTCACAATAAGATCAATGATTCCTTTAATGTATGGGAGAGTAACATGGACACAAGAGGGAGAGAGATCAAAATTAGTGGATCTAGGGTGAGAAACAAAATGAAAAGCTTTAATGATCTGAGTAGAGGAATAGTCATTGGCTTTGAAAGCCTTGGAGATATGGGAATTTTCTTTCTAATTCCTAGACAAATTTAACATAATTATTATTTTAATACATTCTTTGGCTTTCCCTTCAACTTTTCTTTTGATAATGGTTCCTCCCTTTATTACTATTAAATGGCGTAGTCTAACTTATAGATGAAATGACATTTTCACAACATATATATATATATATATATATATATATATATATATATATATATATATATAATATTTAAACGAAATTCATAGATTTTTAAAAGCTTGATTTTAAGTTGTTTAATATGTGGAATTAGAGTGTCTCACGGGTTTTTCAGAGTATTGAATTTATTTATGGACTCAAAAATATATTTTAAACAACAAAAAATTGCATTCCTTCATGAAATAAATTTACTGTTTAGTCAATTATTAATATCTCTGTCTCTTATACCTTAATTTATGTATGCAAAGTGTTACTTTGATTCTCCACTTTCAAAGTTTCAAATTTTCTTGTATCATCCATTAAATATTTAATTAGTATTGATTTATTAATTTTGATAATTATAATTCATTTATTATTTTAGTATATTAATTTAATAAGACATTCATTCAATAATACCATTATTATTGTATTAAATTAATTTATTTTATTATTAATATATTCCTTTCAAACTATTACTAATACTAGAATTTTTTTTTAAATGCTTATATTTTAATAATTCATTAGTCAATTTTCCTTCTAATGTTTGGTTAAAGATTAATATTAAATATCTTTATTTTTTAGAATACAATTTTTTGTGATTCATATTGATTTTTCAAGAGAAACAAAAAGTAAGAGAAAAATAATAAAATATTTAAAATAAAGGTTAAACAACCAAAAATGTGTTACATTAAAAAAGAAAAATGAATTAGAAGGCTAAGTTCATAAAGAAATAATAATAATAAATGTTATTATTCAAAATAAATATATAAATAGAATGTTATTAAAGAAAATGTTATTATAATAATAAAATCAATTATAATTAATTAATTAAATAAAAATAATAATAAATAAAATAAATTGTTAACCAACAAAAATAATTTAAAAAAAAATAATTTGATAAAAAAATAAAATAAACATGTAATAATAATAATATATTAATTTATAACTAAAAACAAAGAATAAAAAATAAAAATAGAAAAAAGAAAAAAAAGGAACATAACAAAAAAAGAAAATAACTCATAATTTTTTATTTTTTTTTACAAGAACGGTTATGAGTTTATATTATATCTTTGGGGAAATGCCAGTGTATTATTTACATTTATGGGCTAGTACCCATATTTCTTCTGCTGCCAGCATTACATAGACCTTACTGTCTCCAGTTCCATATTTCTTACATACTGTAATTGTGTCTATTTCCGTGATTTTTCCTAATTTATGGATACATACAAATTGCTTCAGCATTATGCAATAGAACATAATATCATATTTTTAAGGTATAGGATCCCAATATTCATTCCTATCTCTTGATAGCACACCGGCTGAAAGGAGGGTTGCTCTGTTAGCTTCCATGTCCGCATCTTGATTATTCTCCCTCTTCACATGAAAACATTTCACTCCTTGAATGGAGTTTTGCAGAAATTTAATCCTAGCCACCACTCTAGCAAGTCTAAGATCCACTGGAGTGGTGTTCTCGACCATGGTTTGAATAATGATTTGTGAATCCCCAATTATATTGACAGCTTCCAACCCCATAGCCTTAACTTGCTTGAGACCTTGCAGGAGGGCAAGCGCTTCAGCTTGGATGCTTGTGTTATAACCTACTCCCCAAGCATATCTGGCAACGATTCTTCCGTCTTTATTCTTGATTACTCCCCCTGCTCCAGCACTTCCGGGGTTACCTTTTTCTGCCCCATCAAAGAATAACGTATGCCTGGATTGCTTGAGGTTCCAATCTGGAAATTCTTCCTTGTTTCCTCTGATTTGCCAAACTTTGTTTTGTTTTATGTGCCTCTGTTCTTTGGTAAATTGAAGATCCATTCTTGTGCCCCATTCTAAGTCTTGATGACTTAAATTTGTGTCTTCAATCTGTTCATCGAGATATTCTTTCCATTGACTTTTGATTTTTACTTTGATGAGGTTCACATTGTTTTCTTCATCTCTAAAAACTCTGTTGTTTCTCCCAAGCCAAATTTTCCAAAATATAAATTTTGGCAATGTTGACCAAGCTGCCTTGAATCTATCATTTTTGGGAAGTGATCCTGGATAAAGATTCATCCAATTTGCAAACAAATCATTGATGGAAGATGGAAAATTAAAGTTTGATTGCCATAGGCTCAAGAGGTCCTTCCAAATTTTTGTGGCATATATGCATTCCATCATAATGTGATTTATTGTCTCTTCATTCACACAGCAGAGTCGGCATTTGGAAGGACCAGCAAATCCTTTTCTCTTTAGTCTATCCTCTGTTAGGATTCCTCTATGACATAAAGCCCAGCAAAATATGTCTACTTGTGGGATAGCTTTGTAAGCCCATAGCCCTTTCCATGTTGCCGGATTGGGTGGGACGTGTGGTATTACTTTCAACTGAGCGTATCCCTGCGCTGCAGTATAAATCCCAGTCTTAGCTCCCCAACCCAAATGATCGTGCTTGCAAGCCTACAATGGAGCCTTCCCTGCTAACTGTTTGAGCAGTCTCTTGCAATCGTTGTCCAGCGTGGCAGGGACGCTAGGAAGATTCCACCCATGCCAGTCGCTGCCACTCCACCTCGAAATATCCCAGAGCGTATTTATCCCTGCGTTTTTGAAACAAGAACGCAACGCATACAAGGAGGTGACTTCAGCGATTGGAGGTCGACCCATAATACGATCTGTCCAAATGTTGATACATTTACCGTTACCAGGAATCCAGAATACATTCTCTTTTATGAGAGAGGGATCTTTAGCATACATTTTGAAGAGAATCGAACCATGAGTGGATTTGGGATTATCTAAGCATCTTTTTCTTGGACTTGTGAAATATTTTTTCCACAGTGCTTTCTTTGCCCAACCTGCGTGAGGAGCTATCATTTGCCAAATTATCTTAGCTCCCATTGCCAGATTTTGAGTGCTTAGCTCTTTAAAATTCAATCTGCCTTCCATAATGGGTTTTCTTATCTTGTCCCAACTGACGAGAGGAATTTTCCTTTCATTTTGATTGCCTCCATTCTAGAAAAAATTGCGGATTAGAGCCTCCAGTTTCTTAAGAATGCCTGCAGGAGCAAGGATAACAAAAAATTGGAAAATAGGGAGGCTACACAGAACAACTTTTATAAGAACTGATTTTCCAGCTAGATTTAACCATGTGAAGCCCCAGGATTGAATTTTTGCCTTGAACTTGTCGATTAAAGGGATCCAGTCTTTGCTTGAGGCTAATCTTCGAAAAATGGGCAGCCCCAAATATTTAAAAGAGGACCAATTGGAGGAAGCTTCGAAACCCAAGATTCTTGAAATGGTAGCAAGGCTGCTGGCTGAAGTATTCCAGTAGTAAATCTAGAATTTACCATAGTTTAGGGAGCTTCCCGTAGCTTCACAAAATTCATCCAACACTTCCTTGAATTTTGAGGCTGAGAGAGCAGTAGCTGCCCCAAGAAATAAAGTATCATCGGAAAAAAAAGCATGGTTAACATTTTTTACTCCTCGGGCAATGTTGAGACCCAAAATATCTTGCTCTGCCAGCTTTTGATCCAAGTAGAAACTAAGAAAAGAGGCTTGGAGAACAAAGAGAAGCGGGGAGAGGGGACAACCCTGCCTTAACCCTCTCGATGCTTTGAAAAAATCTGCCGCTCTCCCATTTACCAGGGGTGCAATCCATGGTTCTGAAATACAAGCTTTTATCCAATTTATGAAATTTGACCCAAATCCAAATGTGATCATAACTTCTAACAGAAAACTATGTCGAACCCAATCAAAAGCATTAGCTAAGTCAAGTTTTACCACCATACCTTTTTATTTGCGCATCTGGCTTGAATGGATCACCTCTTGGACGAGGATGAAGTTGTCCACGATCTGTCTCTTTTGAACAAAGCCCCCTTAGTTTTCCGGGATAATAGAGGGGAGGATTCCTTTTAATCTGCTCGTTATCACTTTGGTGATGATTTTGTAACCAATGTTACAAAGAGAGATGGGACGAAATCTATTGAAGGCAGTAGTACCTTTTTCCTTGGGGATAAGGGAAAGAAAGGTTGAATTAGTGCTGCCCCCTATTTTCTGACAATTCTGTGACTTTAGAATCATTTTGTGAAAATCCTTCTCTACTATCTGCCAGCAGGTTTGGAGAAACCTTGCCGTAAAACCATCCGGCCCGAGGGCTTTATTTGGTTCCATATCAAATAGAGCAGACTTTATCTCATTACTGGTGATTTTTGCTTCCAACTGCTGATTCATTGAATTTGTGATCTTTAAAGGAACTACCCCCAAGAATTTAGAATTAGGATCCGTCTCACCATCTTCACTATAAAGATTTTTGAAGTGAGTGGAAGCTGCTCTCTTGATACTCATATTATCCTTGTGGGATAAAGTTCCTTCTTTAATTTCATTGATGCTATTGAAGCATTTCCTTGCTTGGGATTGTTTGTGGTAGAATGAGGAATTCCGATCTCCTGCTTTAAGCCATAAACTGCGGGATTTTTTTCTACAGTATTCCTCTTCCTGAAGACAGTTCTGATGATACTTTTTTTGGATATCTACTTCCTTGTCCAAAACTTCTCTTGTGATTTCGGCTTCTTCATTTTGGATATGGTGTTGCTCAAGGATTTCTTGTGCCATCTTCCTCTCCTTAGCTGGATGAGGGAGAGATTTGGCCCACCCCTTCAATTTTATTTTTAATCTTCTTAGCTTTTCTTCCCATATGTAAAAGGGAGAGCCCTTCACCGGCATCCTATAGCATTCTTCAACCAAACTCAAGAAATCGGGTTGCTTGACCCATAAAGGGCTGAATCTAAAGGGAATGGGGCTGAGATCCTGATGGGCAACTAGTTCCAGCATTATAGGCTTGTGATTCGATACGCTACAAGAGAGGATTCTCACTCTTGCCTCCATTCCCAAGAGAAGAAATGAGCTCTGAACCAAAAACCTATCTAACCTTGCAGCAATATGCCCAGGACCAATTCTTTTATTACACCAAGTAAACTTACTGTTTGAGGGAGGGATATCGAGCAGATCCCAGTCCTGCATGAGGTCCTCCACCCATTTTTTTGCCGGATCCCTGATCAAGCTGCCTCCTCATTTTTCTTTTGCATGCAATGTAAGGTTGAGGTCACCGACAACTATAACATTTTCCATATTTTTTGATTCCGATAGCATCCTGATGGAGTCCCAGCATGCCTTTTTCTCCCCTGCATTTACCGGTACATAGACATTGAAGAGGCAAAGAACCTCCATAGTGTCCACATGTTGAAGTTTTAAAAACAACAAGTGAAAATTAAAGATTTTTGTAATCTTTACAAACTTGGATTTATTCCAAAGGGATCCTAATCCCTCGGAGGCTCCCCGAGCAGAGATGGCCTGTCCCCTGCTTCCATTCCAGATTTTCTTGCCTGATTGGAGAAACTCAATGTCCTCCATTTTTGTCTCCTGTACTAGAAGAATGTCTGGGGCTTCTATTCTTATTAGACTTCTCATGGCTTCTTCTTTCACCTTGCTCCCCATTCCTATGAAATTCCAGAAGATGACCTTCATCATTTACCTTTTTGGGAGTGTTGAGCTCCCTTGGAGCTCTGCGTCTGGTTTCTAGTTGCCTTAGGAGTTTTGGCCAAGAGTTTTTCCAGGGTGAGCTGACTTCCCTGGAGTTTATCTTTATAAGTTTCTTGTTCTCTTTTTTCCCGAGTGGACTTTCGCCCTCTTGTTGTTCTTCTTGATGAAACTTGTGATTCTCCTATTTCACCTTCCTCCTCTGAATCCTCCGAGCCTTGATCCTCCTCGACAGCTTCTTCTTGGATATTTTTTTTTCCTTTCGTTGGCACTTTCTTCTGGCCTAGATCCTGAAGGAGTGCCTTTTTCTAGGGTGCCTTTTTTTTGTACTTCGTCCTCCTGAGTTTCCTCTGCAGCAGAGCTTAAAACCTCGTATCTATTTTCTTGAATTTTCTGGGAAGGTCCTGTGTGCGTCTGGGGGCCCTGTCCGTTTGAAACCCCTGATTTTTTGTGGGAGGTCTTGGATCTCTTGACCCGATTCCACCCTTCCTCCTTACCTTTCTTCACTTCCCCTTTATTCGGACAACCTCTGGCAAAATGGCCATATATATGGAATTTATGGCACTTGAATGGTAGTTGCTCGTAGTCTAACTTTTGCATATGTGTCCAATTGCCCACTTTGATATTTATTGCCTCTAGGAGTCCTACTTCTAGATCAACCTCTACATAGATCCGTGCGCAGTCGTATTGATCCTTGTTATTTGCTTGATCAATGAATTTTCCCAGTGAATTTCCTATATGTTTCAGAGAGTCCCAATTCCAACAATGAACCGGCAGATTCGGGAGCCGAACCCACACCGGGACTGTCGTGGGAACATCGATCGCCGGATCGAAGTCCGGCGTCCATTTATTGAGGTATAGGCCTTGTGGTCCCATGAAGTAGGGGTCGTTCCTGAAGATCAGATCTTTATCTTCCTTTGAATTGAATTCGAATAGGAAGTAGCCTCTTCCCAAGAAGTAAGAGGTTACACCATTCTTGATCAGCGGCACCCAGTTCCTGATAACCCAGTTTTCTGTAGAGGCGAGAGAGGGCCATAGGCCCATAAACTGGCCCACAAGAGCCTGATCCACCAAGGACAGAGCAACCTGAATCGGTCCTTCTGGGGGAAGGGTAACCTCAGGTATATCATCTATTTTCTTGACGAACTTGGCGATTTATGGTTTTTTCTTCTTTGGCAATGAAGCAAGCAACGAATTGAAGGCAGCTTCCGTTGAAGGAGGCGGAGTAGCAGTGTTGGGCATGCTCTGAACATCCATGCAAACGATCTGATAGACCCGAGCCCCAAGAGGGGAGACTGCGGGCTTGCTGTGTAGCGCGCAAGCATGCAGCGGCGGCCAACCCCAGCGCACAACGATCAGAGCCAAAAAACAAAAACAAAACAAAACTCATCGCAATGAGGAGTAATAACTCGTAATTAAAAACAAAGAATAAATAAATAAAATAAAAGAGGAACCTAAAAAAAGAAGAAGGAAGAGGAACCTAACAAATAAATGAAGGAGAAAAATAACCATAAAACTTTTATTTTATTAATAAGATTTTTATTTTATTAAGATTGACTATTAGATTAGATGTTTTTCAGTTTTTAATTATTTGAAATTTCTATTTGAAAAATTCCTATTAATTAATTTTTATTTTAAATTTTTATATTTAATAATTCAATGGCTTTTAATTGTTAATCAAAATTAAGCTTCCAATATTTTTATTTTATTAATAATTTAAAATTTATAAATAAAAAAAAATTGTGAATTGATATTTATATTATTTTTTAATTACACATTAATATTAACATTCACATTATTATTTTAGAAACCTTTTGTACACTGTTTTCCAGTCGACAATAGTTTGAGGGTGATGAATCGCCCAAATTTTATGATTTGTCATGTCATGGTAGTGGAAGAAAATTTACCTTTTTTTAATTTTTACGTCGGATGTGTTATCTTTACGGGTATGGGGTGAGAAAACACTATTCACTCCAGCCAATCAAGGGTCATTGTTATCATCGTTCTAGGCAATCGAAAGCCTCCATTTTTTTCAGTTTCAGTCGAATATAAATTTAACACATGGGCGTAGTCAGTCGTACTTCATGTCCCACTAACTTTAATTCTAAACTTTCTGTTTTTAATGCCCCTAGTTTATAATCTGCCGACGATTTTCCCTCTAACTCACCTCCTGTTTATACATATATTGGATTTGAGTTGCTACGATAACTATTTGTGCTTCCCTTGAAAGACGGGATGATCGGTGAGTTTCGCATGGCCAACCAGTGGAAAGCTGGAAACTGGCATGGGTTGAGTAGCAACTTAGGCTCCCTCGATGGTTGTCGCTCCTCATGGGATTATTTAGGAGACAGCTAGAGCGTTATTTCAACCCTACCGGAGTCCATTAAGGTTTATCAAATTAAATTTTCTTCAGGATGGAGAATCAGCTTATTTGCATGGTTTCGTTCCTACTTAACTGTGCATTCAGTGTGGATTCAAATCGACCAGTCAAGAAAAATGTGGCAACACTGAACAAGTTAGAGCCACAAATTGTTTCAGTTGAAATGCGGGTATGACCGGAACTGCTTCAATATGTGGCTACTCATGGGTGGTTAAGAGGGGATCTTCCCTCAAGAATCAGGGACATGCCTTCACATACCCATGGCCAATACCAAGAAAGACCAAGAGCGGGACCCCGATATGACTCATTGATCCACCCGACCACAACAAGGGTGTATGCATTTATGGAAATGAGCTTCATCTTCTGAGCAGATTTAATCCCCGACCCATACATAACAGGCTTCCTTGAACAACAGTATGTGTGTATGGTTGGGCGTTTAAATTCCACAACAAGGGTGTTTGCAGCTCTGGCAATGAGCTTCATCTTCTGAGCAGATTTAATCCTCGACCCTTACATAGCAGGATTCACTAGAACAACCGTATGCATGCAGGGTTGGGGGTTAAATTGCTTGAGAAGTTGAAGTTGGATTTTTCTTTTAGGGTTTCATTTTTTATCAGAATTTCTTGATATATTGGGTGGAATGTGAGCTTTACAGGAATGGATGTGTGGTAAAGGAATAGAGAGGATATTTCCAATTTTCATTGTCACAGTCATAGTAAGACAATGCTTCTTCGACTTACTTTCTCCCTTTATAACTTGTTGTATGGTACAACAACCCTCCCCATTTCAAAATTTTAGAATAAGTTTCATTTAGAAATAGGTCCCCTTTCTTTTTAAAATAGGAATAAAAGACTTAGAGGAAATCCGATCATTTTGAATAAATCAATAAAAATTTCATTGATTAGGAAAGCATATATCGCATATCGCAAAACACAAGTGCATATAAACAAATGCAACATTGAAAATCTCTGATCCAATGAGATATGAATTCTTTTATCACATCAACATAATACATAAAAGTATTCATATTGAATAAGTCCGATGTGATAAAGTAATCGTAATCCCAAATCGACATTATCTTAAAGTTTCACATTTGTTTTGCAAAACTCCGATGCGATAAAGTAATTGCAATCACAAATCGGAAGGACCTTAAAGTTTCACATTCTGTTTCATAAACTCCGATGCGATACGATTTATCGCAGATCACATTTCGAAGGAGCGATATCACATGTACTTTTTTTATAAACTCCGATGCGATGTAACCAATCGCAAATCGCAAATCGGTGGATATCATTTACAACTTATTTCCTTTGGGAAGAGTCGATGTGATATACCATCATCGCAATCGAAAATCGGCAGAGATCATGAAATGTTATTTGTTGTCCCTTTTGAAAACCCCCGATGCGATCGATAGTTAGTATTTATTTTTATTTTATACTGCGCATATATTATTTATTCATCGCAATCGCAAAATTCAAAAGGAAAGTTTTATATTCTCATTTCAAAATCGTCGATCTCCGATTGTATGTTTATTATTAAATAGAAAATCAAATGAATGATGGTGATTGATTCTACTTTGAATGCGTGAGTGTCACTCTCATAGAGGGCATTTAAGTTTAAACACAGAGTTAATAAATTGAAATCATCGAATAAATATTTTCATATAACCATTCTCCTTGCTGCATTTTTACTGCATCTGAAAGTTTTTCTCATTTGCTGAACCATAGAATACCCAATCCTCTCGTTCGCCGAGCAAGTGAAATGTTACCAGACGGAAAAATGTCTAAGACATCTAAGAAAGCAAAAGTCGTTGCCGCTGCAAATACCCCTGCTATTACCATGGTACTAAAAGAAAAACCAGCCAAAATTAAGCTGGTTACAGACACATCATGCCAGGGTCTTGGAAAAATATCTTGGGAAGATGTATATAACTTGATTGAAAAAGAAAACCCTAAGGTCACTAAAATGAAGGCAACAGTACTAGACGAAGAAGACTCAGATTCTGATTTTGAGACTCCTCTTAAAGCACTTGAAAATTCATTCCTTCACAGAATTGTAGCTCAGGCAAACATTTTCCCCTATTATGATGTAATTTGGTGGGTGATAGACAATGTCACCATAAAAAACAGGACATTTGTTTCAGCTGCGAGAATAATATTTGGGTCTTTCAGAGCAGAGGATATAAAGGCAATGTACCATCTTCCAGACCCTTAGAAATTCTACAACAAAGCCTTCATTAAGGATTTTGCTGCAAGCAATAAGACTCAGTCAGAACCAATCAGAGAATGGAGAAGAGCTCCAGAGAAACATAAAAATGAATCATCAGGTATGTACTCCATAGAGTCTCTTTCGCCCCCATATTGTTATGCTGCCATGATGATGTGTAGGCTTTTCGGAAACGATAATTCTGCGAGATTTTCAATCCAAATGGTACCCTTAATTCATTCTGCTGTGAATTCTGAAATCATGGACCGGCCAGTTATCCTTTCAGACAAGATAGCCAATAGAATCCTAGACTATAGAAAGGATAAAGACACAGGAAATATGACTTCGTTTTACTTATGTGCCTACATTTTAGATGCCTTATGTTTCAATTCAGAATTTCCCATTCTAGGTTGGAAATGGACCCCCCGAGATCCTTCTCCTATACATATTTATCATAAGCTCTTGTGGAAGGTTCATTTTAAAAACCATGTATATAGAATTTGTCACGGTTTTCTGATTCCTATCTATCAAACCATTTTTGACCAATTTCCTCCCCGGCTTTCTGAAAAAGCTAAGAATGATATATCCCTTATTGGTGATTGGTTCAGAGAAGAGAGATTTACTTATATCAGAGTTTTTGGGAGCATTGTGGAGCCCCATATTTTACCCCTATATGTTCTTGACAAACTATTAGCACAAGAAATTTCTTATCAGTTAACAGTAGAAGGTATGTCAAGGTGTCTAAATAATAATAAGAAATTGATGTGGCCTACTTTTCCCTTTCACTATGGAAATTATACTCTTAATGACTTCAGACATGCTGACAAGGAAGTCATCAAAATAAGGGATCTTAAGATCGCAACAGTCCCAGGCAGGCAGTATGACTCGAAAAAAGTAGCATTTGATTTCACAACTTCAGTTTCAATCGCTTGGTTTGAGCATGAACCCGATGAGTTTGATGATTTATTTGTTTCTATTGATAAATTTTCCCAAGTTTATAACTTGGCTAAATCCAAGTTTCAAACTGAGGATATGAATAAATTCATGGTGTTTAGAAGTCAGAGACTGCTAGAAGCTCCTCTTGACCAGTTAAGAATTCCTTTGCAAGAATCTGAAAATATAGAAACAGAGCAGAAGGAAAAAGAAGATGCAGCTAACAAAGCAAGAAAAGAAGCATCTACCAGCAAGGGTAATGTCCAGACTGAAAAGGTAATCACAAGTGGCAAACATAATGTGCAAAAGGAGAATACTAACAGCAAAACTGATGTACATATTGAGAAAGGAAATACAGTTCAGACAAAAAAGGAAAACACAGGTATTAAGACAAATGTGCATACTGAGAAAGAAAACACGGGCAGCAAGGTTAATGTTCAGACAGAAAAAGAAAATATTGATAATAAGCCAGATAATCAACTTGAAAGAGAAAATACCACGGAGAAAGTGGTGGATTCTGCTGAAGTTATTGTTACTTCCCATTTGCTAAGTTAATATGAAAAATTTACTCAGCAAATAGGATCACAAAATAATCCTCAAGTTGACATTTTGAAATATCAAGATATGGAGATTATTCTTAAGCATCCTACAGAAGAAATTGTGTTGAAAGTAGAAGAAATTCCTCCTCTAGATATCTTTTATAGTCCTAAGCATAGGGTTGTTGTCAGCAAACAGAGGAAGAGAAGAAGAACAGATCAAGAATCACTTTCAACCTCACAAGTTGAATTTATGAACATTGTCTGGAAGAATAGTGAGGTGAATCCTTCATAGGATCTCACCAAATTGTCACAATATGCAGGCGCCTATAGTGCAGCCACTATAGACAAATCTTTTGAAGTCACCCAAATGATGAAACAAAAGGACTTACAGTTAGCTATGTTGGAGGAACAAGCAACAAAAAATCAGCAAAAAATTATGCAGTTGGAACAGCAGTTGCAAGATGAATATCTCAGATCTAAACAGTTGGAAGAGAAAATTTGCATTGAAAAGAAAAAGATTGATCAACAAGCCTTGAATAAGCAACAACAGTTAACTCAAGAGGTGGAAAAACTACAAACCCTACTACAAAATTAAAAAACTGCTAAAGTTAAGCAAGAAAATATATTCCAAACAAGATTGGACAAATTTAGGGATTATCCTAAATTGGATCAATTTAAAATTGAAGCTCTTGAAATAAATAAACTATTGTCTCAGCAGTTGAATGAACTCTGTCAAAAGATGGCACAAGCCGAGCCCTTGTGTGAAATAAAATCATCTTTAATAGATGAAGGAGTTAGCCTCAGGCTCGAATTTGATGATGCAGATGAGAAAATTTCTGAATTTCTTTCATGGCAAGACTCAGAGCAAGGAAGGAATGCAAACCTTCCCAGGATTGAGGAAAGACACAAAGAAATTCTATTTTCTGAATGGGAAAAATAGTTGATAAAAGGAGAAAGAGCCACCTCAAGATCCAGAACTATGATGAATAATATAACACAGTTGGTTAATGATAGCTTATATGCCACCAATTTAATTTCAGATTGTATCCCAGGTAAATTACCAAAGGTAAAAGATACTGATTCTAAGTGGAAGCAAGAATTAGTCAATAAGAATCAGAAAATCAACAAACTTCAAGGAATTTCACGGGATATCATGTGGACATATCTAATCAAGCCACACAGTCAACAAATGGAAATCAAATTCCTTTCCAATGCCATTAATTGCATCATTCCAGAGTTTTCTGATGCCACGTATACTGGTCAGTTACATTCGAGGCTAAGTCATCCAGCAGAGGTCAAAGATATGCTCAAAATTTTCCACCTCGGCACATTGAATGCAGGATAAAATCAATGAATTTGTTTCATTTTAATATCACAAGTCTATTTCTAGATTTCCGATGATAGATTGTAGCAATAGTTTTAGTTATTTTGTTTTATTAATTTCCTATTTAAACCCCTTCCGTGCATTGGAGAGGGGGTCCTGAGTTTGTAATATTTTGGCTTGGATGTTACATTTTTGTACTCCATCGAATTTTTTATTTTTATAAAGGATCACATATGGTGGTTTATGGCAAATTATCTCTAGCATTTTTGTACCTTGGAGTTTATTTTACATTGAAGCACTGAATCTGGATATTGAATTGCATCAGGAAAAGTATCAAGATGAATCTGGTATTTCTATCAATTTATTGTTATTTTTCTTATGTTATGAGATATTCTCTTTGAATTTGCTATCATTTATATATACTTGCTTTACAAATATTTCTTTATACATATCATTTCTGAGTGTATAGAAATATTCATCTCTCACAGTATGTGCAAATGATATATAAAATGATGAATGCAATGTGTTATTATAACTCTGTTTAATTTCTTAAACAGAGTTATCATTATTTTATACTGCATATTTCAATTAAATTATAATACATTTTCATGGTTATTGGTTTGATTGAAACAATCTTAAAGTTGTATTCATATTTGACACCCGGGTTAGTATTAGAATTATTTATAAGTTATAGATAGATTATTTTAGTCATTTATTTTTCATTATCCACTCATACAATCATTCCTTCACCAATCCATTAGTTATTAGGAAACTGGTCCTATAAATCTAGTGGGAGCCACCACACCAAACGAAAAAGGAGTTGTTCTAAGGTCTCGACCGGGTGGTTTTCCCCCAAATGTTTGAAGCAGCGATTTTAGAGGCTTGAACATTTTTGGCACTAGAAGGAGGGCGTAAGCTATGAATGACAAGTAAATCTCAATCCACAGGTCATTCTGAGAGCAACTCACCCTCGTTACCTTCTTCAATTTCTTCTACATCTCAGATCTCTAGGGAAGAAATTGATAGAAATATTCAAACACCCACTATCAAAGTCTCAAATAAATCAGACAATCAACCTCCTGAGTCCCCTGAAGTACAAGCTTTAATCCACAAATTACAGTGGTTCTCATTATCTTTAGAAGAGTCTGAAACATCTGAAGGTAGTGTAACTTCACATTTTGTTTCTTCCAAACCTCTTACTAGGTTACAGAGTGAAAAAATTGGTATTCCTCCAAAGGAATTTCCTTTACCTAGTAGAGTTAAAACGAGAAAAATCCCATCGGAATCAGAAAGTGATATTAGTTCTTCATCGCAAATTCAATCATCTGTTTCCCAAACTCTAATTCATAAAAGTGCAATTGTTTCAACATGGGCCATTCAAACATCAGTTGCCCAAACATCATCTATTCCAATATCATCTGCTCCAACAACATCTGTCCAAACACCAACTGTCTCTTCTATTCCTTCAACTGTTATCACAACAATGGCACAGAGACCATGGGCTAGTCCAAGAGCTGTTGCAATGGCTGCACCTTTACATGATTTACCAGATCATCCTAAAAAATCGCTGCCAAAATTTAGTCCTCGCCTTAACATACAAGCTGAAGAACATATCAATAACTTTATGCTTGTTGTAAACTTGAATGGAGTTGAACATGAGGATGTTGTAGTCAGGTTATTCCCCTATACTTTGCAAGGGGCAGCAGGATCCTGGTATTTTTCATTACCTTCAGGATCTATTACAAGTTGGGATATTTTTCAAGAACATTTTTTAACCAAATTTGGAGATGATAGATCAATAGCTACCCTAATCAATGATCTATCCAATTTGAAGACAGAACCCAAAGAACCTATCAAATATTTTAATTATCGATTCAATAAACTCTCGAATAAGATCCCTACAACATCAAAGCCTAGTGAGCAAGTTCGAAGTGAACAGTATATAACAGCTCTGCCTTCAAATATAGCAATTTTTGTTGATAGAGTTGTGAAACCTACTTTGGCTGAAAACATGAAAGAAGCGATTGCAGTTGAAAGAAGGATTATTGCTCTAGATAACAAAAATGCTATTGAGGAAAGAAAATCCAAGAAAGTCAACTTTAAAGATGATTCAAAGAAGAAGACACCTAGAGACCCATATGACATGGAAGGCTTACAGAAAGTTCTCAAAACCATGTCTAATGAGATGGTTGAGATTAAAAAGCAAGTGGTAGATAATTATACTAAAAGACCATTCAGGAGCTTCAAGAGAAATCAAGTTGAATCTAAACCTCCCAATTCAATCTCCAATGCAGAATCAGAAGAGGAAGAAGAAGAAGATACCCCTCCAGTATCAAATGAAGAAGAAGAAAAAGAGGAAATAGCTAAATTACATGGGATGTGGGATTTCATTCTCCCTAACTCGGACAGTGAACAAGAAGCCATGCCTGTAAGTACAAGGAGTAAATCTGCAGCGGAACCTGCTCAATCTATTCCTAAGAAGAAAAGTACAACTCCAATTACCAAAGACAAATCCCCTGTAAAGAAAGCTTCTACCTTACCCACTCAAAATCAGCCATAATATTTTAATCCTCCTACATCAACATCTAAGACTTTGGTGGTATCAGATCCTATGGATTATAACATTGTTGAAGACATGAATAAGACTAGAGCGAACGTTTCCTTACATGAACTCAGCAAACTTAAACATCAACAGAAGCTGTTATTGAAAGAATTAAATGCAACACCTATTGCTCCTCTACCAAGCGGTGTAGTTGCCAAAGCAGCTAAAGGAACAGGTAAGCCACCAGATAAAGTAGATGCCACTGATACTGTTCTTATTGGAGAAAGATCAAATTCTCAGACACCTCCTTTTCTTTTGACTTATGAAATCTACAACAAGAATTTGCATAATTGTTTGATAGATTCAGGAGCATCCTCTAATATAATGTTTACTTCAGTCTATGCAAAATTGAATATTGAACCACATAAATCTGCAGTTCACATTGTTCAATTGGATCGCTCTAAAGTCCAAGTTGTAGGAGAAATAAATTCAGTTACCATTCGATTAGCCTCTGATCCTAGGATTGTCCAAAGAATTGATATTCTGATTGCAGATATTCCTGAGTTCTATGGATTAGTCTTAAGCAGGGAATGGGCTACAAAGCTTAATGGTTATATCGCAACTGATTATTCACATATGTGGCTTCCCTACAAAGGGAAACCAAATCAAATCAAAGTTGAGCGAGAAAAACACATGATGCATACCGTAACATAATTTGAACAAGAAAATGAACCTGTAGCTTTTAATAGCAACATTATTGGAGGTTATTCTGCTGAATCATTCCTAGGGAATTTCACAGCACCACAATCACCCTTTTCTGTAAATACTTTTATTTTGCAAATTGAAATTTTTTCACAATCTGATTCTTCTAGAATTGTTAATGTTTCTGACCAACCTGTAGATAAACTTGTAGATAAGTCTTTATTTTTGTCATTATATTTCGATGGATCAAAATCTAGTGATGGCGCAGGAGCAGGATGCATTTTAATTGATCCAGATGGAGAGAAAACTATGCTATCATGTAGACTATAATTTGAGTGCACAAACAATACCACAGAATATGAAGCCTTGATCCAAGGGCTTTATAAAGCAATAGGGTTAAATGTCAAATACTTAAAAGTATATGGCGATTTTGAAATTGTCATAAGACAAATAAGGAATACCATCCATTGTCTTTCAAGTCATCTCAAACATTATCAAACCCTTGTGCAAGACCTTACTACTCAATTTTTAGCATTTAATATCTCTTCTATTCCTAGAACTCAAAATACATCAGCTGATTTGTTAGCTAATGTTGCATCCAAACTCCTCCCTGCTGAAGATTACAGTCCTGATAGGTTTTCAGTCGAATTAATCTTTCAACCATCTGTTCCCGATAATATCACAAACTGGAGAGTATTCTATCATGATGAAGATATATTGAATTTCTTGACTTCAAAGAAATCCTATGATGAACAAATTATTGATGAAAATGATCCTGATCTTCAAAATACCTCAAAAAGTAATGAAAATCCTATTCCTAAATCTGTGGTTAAACTTGAGGACATATATGATATAAAATACAGATTCAAGAAAGTTACTAATGCTAAACTTCAAAGCTCTACTTTGAAGTTTGAATTAGTAAATTTTGGCTCTGATTCTAAACCTCAAAATGTTAATTTGGGACTCGAGTTAACTTAAGAAGAAAGAACTGCTTTCATCAAACTTCTAAGTAGGTATAAAGATATTTTTTCTTGGAATTATGAAGACTTGAAAACTTATGATACTTCTGTTATTCAACATACAATTCCAATGCTTTCTAATGTCAAACCTGTTCAATAGAAGTTAAGAAAAATTCATCCAAATCTTGAAATTCAAATCAAGGCAGAACTCAATAAACTTTTAAAAGCTAAAATCATTTTTCCTGTAAGGCATTCTAATTGGGTTTCCAACATGGTACCTGTCAGGAAGAAGAATGGAGATATTAGAATCTGCATTGATTTTAGAAAATTAAACAAGGCATGTCAAAATGATAATTTCCCATTACCAACGATGGAACAAATACTTCAAAAAGTAGTTGATTCTGAACTCATGTCCTTTCTTGATGGTTTTTCAGGCTATAACCAAATATTGGTACATCCATATGATAGGCTGAAAACTACTTTCAGAACCAAATGGGGAACCTATGCTTACCAGAAAATGCCTTTTGGTCTAATAAATGCAGGAGCTACTTTCGAGAGAGCCAGGGATATAGCATTTAAGGGTCTGATTAATAGATCAGTTGTTATTTATCTTGATGACATAACAGTATTTTCAAAGAAAAAATCCAATCATCTGCATGATCTGAAACAAATATTTGAAAGATGTAGAAGATTTGGTATTTCTTTAAATCCAAAGAAATCCTTCTTTTCTCTCAATAAAAGAAAACTTTTAGGGTTTTTTGTGTCAAAATATGGTATATATATTGACCCTGATAGAGTGAATGAAATTTCTGATATTTCTTTACCTCATAACAAAAAATCCATGCAATCATTTCTAGGGAAAATCAATTTTGTAAAAAGATTCATTCCTGATTTTTCTCAAATTGTTTTACCTATGCAGAATATGATTAAGAAAAATTCAGTATTCAAATGGGGGTATAAAGAGAAGGAATCCTTTGATGTAATCAAACAGGCAATCATTAATGCACCTGCATTGAATACTCTTTATTTTTCTAAATATTTTATTCTGTATACCTTGGCTACTGAAACATCCTATGCTATTGTTCTAACACAACTCAATGATCAACAAATAGAAGCACTAATTTCTTTCTTTAGCTCAAATCTGCAAGGAGCTTAGCTTAATTATTACGATGTAGAAAAACAAGCCTTCGCTGTGTTTAAATCAATTAAACATTTTAGACCTTTTCTCCTAAGGACACATACAAAAATTATTGTCCCATTCTCTGTAGTGAGACAATTGTTAATTCAAAAGGAAGTAGGAGAAAATAGAGCTAATTGGGTAACAACTTTGCAAGAGTATGATATTGATATTAAGACAACCAAGATTGTTAGAGGACAAGGTTTTTGCAGATTGTTAGCAGGAGCTCACAACATACCAGAACATCAAAATCAGGCTAATATTGTTCAAGCAAATCAGATAAGTGTTATAGATTCTGAATCTCAAAATGCCGATCTGATCTTCTACTTGAAAAATGGGTATGCTCCTTCTAATCTCAACTATAAGAACAAACGTGCTCTAATATTAAAAGCTAAACATTATGAATTCATTGATGATGTGTTATTCAGAAGGAATTATGATTCAATTCTATTGAGATGTCTTGAAAAGACTGGAGCAAAAAAGGTATTTCAGGAATTACATGATGGACCAGTAGGTGGACATTTTGGAGGTGATACCACAGCTCACAAAATAATCCATGCTAGATATTATTGGCCTACCCTTTTCAAAGATACACATGATTATGTGAGGAAGTGTGAAATTTGTCAAACTGCTAGTGGAAGACAAAGGAAGCCAGCTTTTCCTTTGCAACCAGTAAGTATTGAGAAACCATTTGAGCAATGGGGGCTTGATATTATTGGTGAAATAGTACCTCATTCTTCCAAACAACACAGATACATCCTTACAGCAACAGATTACTTCACAAAGTGGGTAGAAGCAATTCCTTTAAAGGTAGCCAATTCTTATGCAATTATTGATTTCATCGATCAATTCATCATTACCAGGTTTGGTGTACCTAACGCTCTTGTCTTTGAAAATGCATCTTATTTTTCTAGAAATAGTATAATGGAATTTGCAATCAAAAGAGGTTTCAAATTGAAATATTCAGCAAATTATTATCCACAAGGTAATGGTTTAGTTGAATCTACTAACAAAAATTTCATCAAAATCATTAAAAAGACCATTGATCAGAATGAAAATAATTGGCACAAGTCTTTAATCTTTGCATTATGGGTTGATTGTATTACTCATAAAGCTTCAATAGGAACTTCACCTTTCAATCTAGTTTATGGAAAAGAAGTTGTGATACCATCAAACCTAGCTCTCCCATCATTAGCTCTAGCGCAATTTATTGAAGAGAATCCTTCATCATCTATTCAGTTGATATTTGATCAAATTCTTAAATTAGAAGAAGATAGAGAGAAAGCAAAAACTATTCATGAAAAGCATCAACAGCTTGTAAAATCTTCTTTTGATTCAAGTTCCACCGGATCCAAAACTTTGCAAATTGGTGATCTTGTTTTGAAATGGGATAAAGCACATGAAGATAAAGGTAAGCATACACAATTTCAAAAGATGTGGCTTGGACCATTTCAGATTGCTGAAAAGATAGGCTCATATACATTATTACTGCAAGACTTAACAGGAAAGAGAGAATCTCTTCCTGTCAATGGGCTTATTTTAAAGAAATTATTTTCTTAAGGAGGTAACCCCTTCTTACCTATACATATTCTTTTCTGCAATTTTTGTTTGTTTTGTAAATAAGGTTGTTAATAAGTCTTTAATTGAATTTTTACTATTTGAATATATTTTCGAAAAATACTATAAATACTTATTTTATGTAAATAAGAATTTTTATAGAAATGATTACAATTTTGGATAGTTTAAAATAAAATGTTAAACTTTGAAAATTTGTTCAAAATATTTGCATGATCTTTTACAACCTTGAGAAAAATGTAAATCATTATAAGTTTATTAAGCAGAGAAAGGTTATCCATAAAAAGTAAATACTTTTCCAAGCTTTGGCATTCAAAAAACTCTGAAATATGTCATCCATTGATTCTTAAGGATAAAATCATTTCACCCCATCCATTAAGGTTGTGATTTTTTAGAATGTAATTCTAAGAAATTATATGTCAAAATTAAGAGATAAGAGGTCTCATCACGAGCCTGCTTACCATGATCATAAGAAGTAATAAAACGGACATTACCAACACTACATACCAAAACAGGGTAATGGCTTATAATTATAAGACAAGGGGTCTCATCACGAGCCAACTTGTTCAGTTTGATTACAACTAGTGAATGGCATTGTTATCAACTGGCTACCAAACCAGAACAATGGCTTTTAAATTAAAATAAAAAGAAGAAAAACATAAGATACAATGTCTTATGAATTTATCTTTTAAAAATTATAATCTTAGTTGGATGGGACAATGAATGGTTAATGGTTAAAAGGTAACCCTGTCGAGACTGTGAACGTTTGCAGGCAGCAGAGGCCATGCCTATGACAATAGAGTAAAACAAAAAAGCTAAAATTGGAGGAGCCCCCTAGTTTATTATTATCAACCAATCAAGGCTTAAAAAAACCCAAAAAATGTTTTTATTTTTGAGGAATTAGAAAGAAATTGTAAGTGATTTTTATTCTTTTTCGGAGTTGGATTTATTTAAAATTTCTCTAAGATAGTTTTCATTATCTTTAAAACTTTTTACTTACTAGAAATATAGTATTGATTTTATTCTTTAGAGATAAATGTTTCTTCCAGTGAATCGCCAATTGTTGTACGGTATAACAACCCTCCCCATTTCAAAATTTTAGAATAAGTTTCATTTAGAAATAGGTCCCCTTTCTGTTTAAAATAGGAATAAAAGACTTAGAGGAAATCCGATCATTTTGAATAAATCAATAAAATTTTCATTGATTAGGAAAGCATATATCGCATATCGCAAAACACAAGTGCATATAAACAAAGGCGACATTGAAAATCTTCGATCCGATGAGATATAAAGTCTTTTATCGCATCAACATAATACATAAAAGTATTCATATTGAATAAGTCCGATGTGATAAAGTAATCGCAATCGCAAATCGGCGGTAACTTAAAGTTTCACATTTGTTTTGCAAAACTCCGATGTGATAAAGTAATCACAATCGCAAATCGAAAGGACCTTAAAGTTTCACATTCTGTTTCATAAACTCTGATGCGATGCGATTTATCGCAAATTGCATTTCGAAGGAGCGATATCACACGTATTTGTTTTATAAACTCCGATGCGATGTAACCCATCGCAAATCGCAAATCGGTGGATATCATTTACAACTTATTTCCTTTGGGAAGAGCCGATGCAATATACCATCATCACAATCGCAAATCGGTGGAGATCATGAAATTTTATTTGTTGTCCCTTTTGAAAACCCCCGATGTGATCAATACTCAGTCTTTATTTTTATTTTATACTGTGCATATGTTATTTATCCATCGCAATCGCAAAATTCAAAAGGAAAGTTTTATATTCTCATTTCAAAATCGCCGATCTCCGATTGTACGTTTATTATTAAATATAAAATCAAATGAACGATGGTGATTGATTCTATTTTGAATGCGTGAGTGTGACTCTCATAGAGGGCATTTAAGTTTAAACACGGAGTTAATAAATTGAAATCATTGAATAAATCTTTTCATATAACCGTTCTCCTTACTGCATTTTTACCGCGTCTGAAAGTTTTTCTCATTTGCAGAACCATAGAATACCCAATCCTCTTGTTCGTCGAGCAAGTGAAACGTTACCAGACGGAAAAATGCCTAAGATATCTAAGAAATCAAAATCCATTGCCACTGCAAAGACCCTTTCTATTACCATGGTACCAAAAGAAAAACCAGCCAAAATTAAGCTGGTTACAGACACATCATGCCAGGGTCTTGGAAAAATCTCTTGGGAAGATGTATATAACTTGATTGAAAAAGAAAACCCCAAGTTTACTGAAGTGAAGGCGACAGTACCAGACGAAGAAGACTCAGATTGTGATTCTGAGACTCCTCTTAAAGCGCTTTCAAATTCATTACTTCACAGAATTGTAGCTTGGGCAAAAAATTTTCCCTATTATGATGTAATTATGTGGGTGATAGACAATGTCACCATCAAAAACAGGACATTTGTTTCAGCTACGGGAACACTATTTGGGTCTTTTAGAGCAGAGGATATAAAGGCAATGGACCATCTTCCAGACCCTTAGAAATTCTACAACAAATCCTTCATTAAGGATTTTGCTGCAAGCAATGAAACTCAGTCAGAACCAATCAGAGAATGGAGAAGAGCTCCAGAGAAACATAAAAATGAATCATCAGGTATGTACTCCATAGAGTCTCTTTCGCCCCCATATTGTTATGTTGCCGCGATGATGTGTAGGCTTTTCGGAAACGATAATTCTGCAAGATTTTCAATCCAAATGGTACCCTTAATTCATTCTGCTGTGAATTCTGAAATCACGGACCGGTCAGTTATCCTTTCAGACAAGATAGCCAATAGAATCCTAGACTATAGAAAGGATAAAGACATAGGAAATATGACCCCGTTTTACTTTTGTGCCTATATTTTAGATGCCCTATGTTTCAATTTAGAATTTCCCATTCTAGGTTGGAAATGGACCCCTCAAGATCCTGCTCCTATACATATTTATCATAAGCTCTTGTGGCAGGTTCATTTTAAAAACCATGTATATAGAATTTGTCACGGTTTTCTGATTCCTATCTATCAAACCATTTTTGACCAATTTCCTCCTCATCTTTCTGAAAAAGCTAAGAATGATATATCCCTTATTAGTGATTGGTTCGGAGAAGAGAGATTTACTTATATCAGAGTTTTTGGGAGCATTGTGGAGCCCCATATTTTACCCCTATATGTTCCTGACAAACTATTAGCACAAGAAATTTCTTATCAGTTAACAGTAGAAGGTATGTCAAGGTGTCTAAAGAATAATAAGAAATTGACGTGGCCTACTTTTCCCTTTCACTGTGGAAATTATACTCTTAATGACTTCAGACATGCTGAGAAGGAAGTCATCAAAATAAGGGATCTTAAGCTCGCAACAGTCTCAGGCAGGCAGTATGACCCGAAAAAAGTAGCATTTGATTTCACAACTTCAGTTTCAATCGCTCGGTTTGAGCATGAACCCGATGAGTTTGATGATTTATTTGTTTCTGTTGATAAATTTTCCCCAAGTTTATAACTTGGCTAAATCCAAGTTTCAGACTGAGGATATGAATAAATTCATGTTGTTTAGAAGTCAAAGACTGCTAAAATCTCCTCTTGACCAGTTAAGAATTCCTTTGCAAGAATTTGAAAATATAGAAACAGAGTAGAAGGATAAAGAAGATGCAGCTAACAAAGCAGGAAAAGAAGAATCTACCAGCAAGGGTAATGTACAGATTGAAAAGGTAATCACAAGTGGCAAACCTAATGTGCAAAAGGAGAATACTAACAGAAAAACTTATGTACATATTGAGAAAGGAACTACAGTTCAAACAGAAAAGGAAAACACAGGTATTAAGACCAATGTGCATACTGAGAAAGAAAACACAGGCAGCAAGGCTAATGTTCAGACAGAAAAAGAAAATATTGATAATAAGCCAGATAATCAACTTGAAAGAGAAAAGACCATGGAGAAAGTGGTGGATTCTGCTGAAGTTATTGATACTTCCCATTTGCTAATTCAATATGAACAATTGACTCAGCAAATAGGATCACAAAATAATCCTCAATTTGACATTCTCAAAGATCAAGATATGGAGATTATTCCTGAGCTGCATCCTACAGAAGAAATTGTGTTGAAAGTAGAAGAAATTCCTCCTCTAGATATCTTTTATAGTCCTAAGCATAGGGTTGTTGTCAGCAAATAGAGGAAGAGAAGAAGAACAAATCAAGAATCACTTTCAACCTCACAAGTTGAATTTATGAACATTGTTTGGAAGAATACTGAGGTGAATCCTTCATAGGATCTCACCAAATTGTCACAATATGCAGGCGCCTATAGTGCAACCACTATAGACAAAGCTTTTGAAGTCACCCAAATGATGAAACAAAAGGACTTACAGTTAGCTATGCTGGAGGAACAAGCAACAGAAAATCAGCAAAAAATTATGCAGTTGGAACAGCAGTTGCAAGATGAAGAGCTCAGATCTAAACAGTTGGAAGAGAAACTTGGCATTGAAAAGAAAAAGATTGATCAACAAGCCTTGAATAAGCAACAACAGTTAACTCAAGAGGTGGAAAAACTACAGACCCTACTGTAAATGAAAAAATTGCTAAAGTTGAGCAAGAAAAGATATTCTAAGCAAGATTGGACAAATTTAGGGATTATCCTAAATTGGATCAATTTAAAATTGAAGCTCTTGAAATAAATAAACTATTGTCTCAGCAGTTGAATGAACTCTATCAAAAGATGGCACAAGCCAAGCCCTTGTGTGAAATAACATCATCTTTAATAGATGAATGAGTCAGCCTCAAGCTCGAATTTGATGATGCAGATGAGAAAATTTCTGAATTTCTTTCATGGCAAGACTCAGAGCAAGGAAGGAATGCAAACCTTCCCGGGATTGAGGAAAGACACAAAGAAATTCTATTTGCTGAATGGGAAAAATAGTTGATAAAAGGAGAAAGAGCCACCTCAAGAGCCAGAACTATGATGAATAATATAACACAGTTGGTTAATGATAGCTTATATGCCACCAATTTAATTTCAGATTGTATCCTAGGTAAATTACCAAAGGTAAAAGAGACTGATTCTAAGTGGAAGCAAGAATTAGTCAATAAGAATCAACAAATAAACAAACTTCAAGGAATTTCATGGGATATCATGTGGACATATCTAATCAAGCCACACAGTCAACAAATGACAATAAAATTCTTTTCCAATGACATCAATTGCATCATTCCAGAGTTTTTTGATGCCACGTATACTGGTCAGTTACATTTGAGGCTAAGTCATCCAATAGAGGTCAAAGATATGCTCAAAATTTGCCACCTCGGCACATTGAATGCAGGAGAAAATCAATGAATATGTTTCATTTTAATATCGCAATTCTATTTCTAGATTTCCGATGATAGATTGTAGCAATAGTTTTAGCTATTTTGTTTTATTAATTTCCTATTTAAACCCCTTCCGTGCATTGGAGAGGGGGTCCTGAGTTTGTAATATTTTGGCTTGGATGTTACATTTTTGTACTCCATTGACTATTTTATTTTTATAAAGGATCACATCTGGTGGTTTATGGCAAATTGTCTCTAAGAATTGCATTTCTGTACCTTGGAGTTTATTTTACATTAAAGCACTGGATCTGGATATTGAATTGCATCAGGAAAAGTACCAAGATGAATCTGGTATTTCTATCAATTCACTGTTATTTTTCTTATGTTATGAGATATTCTCTTTGAATTTGCTATCATTTATATATACTTGCTTTACAAATATTTCTTTATACATATCATTTCTGAGTGTATAGAAATATTCATCTCTCACAGTATGTGCAAATGATATATAAAATGATGAATGCAATGTGTTATTATAGCTCTGTTTAATTTCTTAAACAGAGTTATCATTATTTGATACTGCATATTTCAATTAAATTATAATACATTTTCATGGTTATTGGTTTGATTCAAACAATCTTAAAGTTGTATTCATATTTGACACCCGGGTTAGTTTTAGAATTATTTATAAGTTACAGATAGATTATTTTAGTCATTTATTTTTCATTATCCACGCATACAATCATTCCATCACCAATCCATTAGTTATTAGGAAACTAGTCCTATAAATCCAGTCGGAGCCACCACACCAAACAGAAAAGGAGTTGTCCTAAGGTCCCGACCGGGTGGTTTTCCCCCAAATGTTTGAAGCAGCGATTTTCGAGGCTTCAACATAACTTTAATTATAATTTAAAGTTATATTATTAGTTTTCTTTTTAAAAATATTATCTGGAATTTTTGAGACCTTTGGTTTGTGGATTTTCAAATAAATTCCCTACATTTGAAATTCAATGTAGTTTTGTTGTGGACATTTCAACAGATTTAACGCTGCAACTTCGTTGGCAATTATTTATATCCATTATATATGTTTTCTTCCCTAGCAGAAACTTGCTACCTTGAAATTGAATGAGTTTTGTTGTCCACATTTCAACAGATTTAAGGCTACCACTTCATTGAAAATTATTTATATCCATTTTATATATTTTCTTCCCTAACAGAAACTCGTTGTCTTTATCATATTCAAATTGTGATGCCTCTGTATAAACTCATTGCTGAATTATGTAGAATTTTAGAGTGGATGCAATGGGAGGTTTAGCAAGATTCAATTTTTGAAATTTAAAATGTATTTGGGTTGTGCATTGATTCGTTCATGTTTTAATTGCATCATATCCACAAAACCAGAGTATCAGATTTACCTATCATAGGGAACATGGATAATATGCAACCCAATAGCTGGGGAGTGCAATACATTAACTTGGCATGGCTTCCAAAGTAATGTTAAAAATAAGATAACCTACACCAACATGTTCTGTATGAATTTTGGTTGTGTGGTCGTCAATACATTTTCCTAGTTCATTATGCATATACCGATTCGATATCTCCAAAGGTTGGAATGGAGTAACTTGTATGTTAATGTTTTCTCCATCATCATGAAGCTCAAGCATACAAAGTTTGTGGGAGAGAGGAGGTAAAAGATCAAGTTTAGCTTGTGGCTCATGTTAGCAAGGGCAAATATCTTGAGCTGCCCATCCAAAGCAGAAAAAGCCTTACAAGTCTTGAATAAGCTTCATGTTTTGGAGGACTATTCTTAATGATCCAAAACAATCCACCTAATTATATCTCTATTCATTATGATACAAATGGTAGTGTACCATATATGCGCCCGCTGAACTAGAATTAGAAACACATAAGACCCTTGGTATGTAATATATCCCAATTCTTGCAATCTCCATTTATACTGACGATTTTATAACATAAAATACCTACTATGAGGGGTACTTGTTACACTTGAAGAAAATCTAAGTGGAGACTTTAATAAATACATATTACTATTTTCTCTACTTTACAAAGACATAAGTAGATATCTTGATTTAATGGCTAGGTTCTTTTCCAAATCCCTAAGGGATAATACACATAAATGGTTTAAGAATACACTAGGTCTATAAATTCATTTTATACCTCGAGTTCTTGGATTACTTTGTCTGGAGCAAGGTAGGTCTCTATTCCCTTGATCAATTGATAGAACTTTGGCACGACTAATTGTGGTAAAATATCTTGTGCATAAGATGGGTGTGATGCATCTCAAAGGAATGGACATGGACAACAAGATGTTGGTTTTGAAAAGCTCATTAATCAGAATTTCCATGTTCCAATTTTCAAGAAATACCAGGCTCATGGAAATAAAAATGTTGGTTTGGCAGTCAGTTTTTGTTGTCTTTTATCATAATTGTGGTAAACCCTTAGAAGAATAGGACATTGATAAAATGTGTAAGGAAATATCTTCATGAGCTTCTTCCTTATCTGCACCAGTATATAGTACAACTCTAAGCAAGTGTATTTTTTCTTTTGATAAAATTCAAAGCACGTGTATTTTGTCATTTGAAAATAGTAGTACAACTCTAAATAAGTGTATTTTGTTTTTTGAAAATAGTCCCCACACTAAAAACTGGCCTCGAATATAGGTTATATGATCTATTTTGTCATAGTTATATTTTATGTTCTGTTTTGTCATATTCATCTTTGATAGGATGTCTCAAACATGAATTTTAATGGAAGAAACAAGTTTATGAATAAACCCCTTGGAAAAGGGCCAATCGAGGTATAGCATGCCCATCATAATATTTCACAAAATATTTGTTTAATCTCCCTGCCAAAAATTAGTAAAAACTTGCTTTTTTACTTATAAGGAGTGAGGAAATAAATCCCAGTAGGGGTTGTGCCTAACTATGGTGAGCTAATTAGAGAGCTTGAGCAAATGTTTATTATGGAGGGAGATGACGTATTTTCTCCATCTCAAAAACATGCTTTTAAACATAAAAGCATTATCTTTCGGGAGTATTCTTAAACTGGTGATGTAATGCTCAATAAATAAGGCTCAAGAATTGGTCCAGAAAATCACCAAAGGAGTCACATCTTGAGAGAAGAAAACTCTTCACAGTTGGCTTCATTTAACTTAAGTTCTCCATGAACAAGCAAAGTGCTTCATCACTGTCTTACAACTATCGAGTTTCATTAGTGCCTTACAACTATTTTGATTGGCTCATTTTGGGCTCTCATAGAACTCGCGGTTTCTTCCTCTCTTCTTGGGTGTTGTTTACAGATACACAGATGACATGTGTGTGGTGACTCCATCGTTTAAATTTCAACCCCTCCATCGTTTAAATCGCAACCCTAGCGGCTTGTGTGCCAGCAAAGTTTTTACCGCACTCGTTGAATACCTACTGTGGTCTATTGTCACAGTTAGGTTTTGTGGATTTTGGTTGTTTTCTATTTGAAATGACCTTGAGGGTGTGCTCTGCTCCCTTGCATGAGTACCTAAGTTTCTATGAACGAAAGGTTATATGTTGTTATGGCTTAATGTTTTCCCAGTGTGGGGTTACGCCTGTCACTGGCAATTTTGGAGCCAGTGAGCTTTACATAGATTTTGCTAGTGCTTGTGAGGTTGTACATTGTTGTTTTATTAATAGTCAAAAGAAGATTTTATGTCACAAAGTAATCAATTAATAAAATAATAATAATAAACCTGATGAGCTACTCTTTGGGCACTTGCCGGTATATTTTGTAATGTAATTTGCCAGAGTTTATCTGTCATTCAGCATACCAGTTGATAAAGGAAATGTGGCCCAAAGCCACTTGATGACAGAACAAGATAAGATGAACTAGGTATTACTCTCAACCCACTCTGCTCGGGAACAAGAGTTGAAACTAGGTTTGTAGCCATTATAATTATTTTGTGGACCCTATTGGAGTCATTTGTACTCTACATTTATGATTGAACCAAACTGTCATGTAAATGTTACCTTTAAAAGCAACAAGCAAAGAATACATACTGCTCCAATGTGATGTTTGGCTAGGGATGACCGAGATGTTTCCTAAAGTCCAGGCCATGCTTTCAAATCAATCTTCAAGTACCTGCTCATCCAACCTGTTGGAATTTTATCCCCGAATTTCAAATTATACAATCCCACCTAAAATTGAAATAATTTAGCTTAAAGCTCCCAAGACAGACTCGAATTTATCAAATTTCACAATTATGTGATCAAGCAGTGCATTAAGCGAGCTTTCTTTAGAGAGACCCGGCTTCAATCCACCAAGAACATGTCGCATTGTCAATATGGTGAAGAAAAAAAAAATCGACAACCGAAAAAAAATAAACTAGAAACTCCTAGAACAAAATTCAATGCAGAGATATTACATGTCGCATTGTCAATATGGTGAAGAAAAAAAAAATCGACAACCGAAAAAAAATAAACTAGAAACTCCTAGAACAAAATTCAATGCAGAGATATTATTATTCAGAACGACCTGAACACAAGACGAAGAAGAACAAATTATTCATGGATCCACAGTTCAGTTTCTGGTATATCTATCGGTTCTTCGCAGGCTTGCTCATCAGCCTCCGGAGGACAATTAAACCCTAGGGAAGAGAATTGATATATTTGAGCTTGGCGGAGTGCCAAGGCTAATGGAGCTTCTGCCGTGTACCGTTGTATGGATGATAACTCTTCCATTGTCAGAATAAAAAAAAATCAAATGAACTTTTAATGGGAGAAATCAATCCTTTGATCTTCCAGCATCGAATCGATCAAAATTACAGTGCGTAGTGACACTTTGCAACACAAAATCGAGGGACTCTGATCACAAATTATCAAAATTTGGAGAGGAATTGGGCAAACCTTGAAGCCAAAGATGTCATGAATCTTTGGGAGGAAAGATTAAACCTTAACGTCAAGTTATGTCCTCATCACGCGTGTTCATTTTCACAATCTCGGCGTTTCGCCGTTTGTCAAACATCCATACTCTTTCTCCACGTGCTATTTTTAATTTTTAATCTAAGTTGAGGAAAGTTCTGTTTTTTTAAATTATTTCTATATATTTTTTAACTATTGACTTAATTGAATTCACTAATTCAAGTAGTATTTCTATATATTTTTATACAAGTATTGATCATGCGTTTTCAACCTTTAAAGAAACTATATTTTTTGAAATATTCAAAGTAGCACTACTTGTAAAATTTTCCCAATAAATTGTTTGGATTTGTGATGTAAGTGTGAATGAATTTTGTTATTTTTAATTTTTAAATTATGGGTAACTTTATTTTTTTAATTTTTTGAGAAAAATGTTTATGTAATATATCAATTTTGTGTTTAAAATTGTTTGTTTTTGTTTGGAACTCTGTATTTCTTACCCAATCAATGGCAATTGGGGTGGCATCTGTGCAAGCAGGAAAACTGCTGTATTGAAATGGTTGCCTCACACCCTAAACAATATGCAGAGAGATTGAAGTGAGGGAGGACGGCGAAGTATATATCCATACAGAGAGTGCACACATTGATTTTTCATAAACTTTGATGTTATCATTTCAATTGAACAACAATATATATTAGCAGTCAATCGAATATTGTGAGTTCTAGGAAATGGCGACTTATCCACCGATTTGTTACACGCGAGAGGAGGAAGGAAACGATGCGCCTGATACATAGGTCGTGTCAAGAGTTACACAGGCCTTCAGTTTGCTTTGGGATATCGCGCAAGTGATTGAGCCGCATCTCAATAATTGCTAAAATGTACCAAAACCCAATACCCAATGGAAAAAACCAGGTATAGAGTTCAAATCCAATACTGATTTCTATTGTTCAAGATGCACGTACACGATCCTCAACCCTCATTTAGAGCCTGCAGATATATGGGGCTAAGTGGATCGATTGTAACTAATGCCCTCATAACCGACGAAGGCCTTTGTAAGAGCAGATGGACGTGGAGCGTGAGGGCGTGAGCAACTTCTAAGAAACATAAAAACAAACATGCATTCCACATCGAATGGCCAGTTTATTTCACATTATGAGTAGGGTATTTTTTCGTTTGGTCGAACCAAGGTTTGTACAGTTGTGCAAAGGCTCCTTCAGCCAGGCTTGTAATATCGACCACGATAACATAATGCTTAATTTCGTCATCAAATTGTTCAAGACTACAACTATTTTCATTTTGGATTCTAACAGCAATAACGATTACTGTTTGCAGGAGGATAATGCTTGTAAATGTATCGCGTGCGCCTTTCAAAAAGGAAACTTTAGGCGAAAGGAAGGCCAAATCGTTGAAGACGGAGAATATTCTTAAAATTTCTTGGAAGCTTGAAAGTTCTTATAATAATTTTAAACGCTTTTAAAGTTTGAATATTTCGTTGATGGGAAATTGGAATAGGCTGCACGGAGAGTCCCCTGAAAGCTTTCATTACAGCTGTTGTCGTTTATTGAGAAAAAACTATGTCGCTTCAATAATGACAAATTAATTGGCCACGACATTTTTGCAATTTATGCTACCGGACTGGAGAGTATTTATGCAAAACATCCATTTAGTGCAGGCTTGAAAAATAGTACGCATTTTACAACATATCAAGTTTGCATGGTCATAAATCCTTTAACTTGCAAGTGTCCAGGGTGGAAAATAGAATTTAAAATAGCTAGTCCACTCATGGAAATTTGCAGCTTCAACGATGAATCAAATAACGTTTCATGTGTAAATCGTGTAGGTGGGGATCAAATGACATAAGGATGATAGATAGATATATTAGTCATCTCAATGTCCTGGTTGTTATGCGGAATTATGAATTATGGATAAATAACATTCTCTAAATGTGGTGCTATGCATTTAGAAAAATAGATCAAATACTTTACAGACACTTTCTCTAAGAGTAAATAGACACACAGAAAGATGGAGGAACTTACTTGTGATCCAAGCGCTTCCTATTCTCTTTCTGTCGCTCTTGTTGTAGCTTCCAATCCAACTTAGTTCGCCAGACTAGTTCCTGCAAGTATAAACACTAAACAACAAAGTTGCAATATACAGATGGATATTTATCTTAATCAATTAAATCGATGAAACATGAAACATATATATCAGTTAAGAATCCATCATATGAAAAGTAGAAACATAAACAGATACATACATGGGAAAATGAGGAACAATATTTATTAATGGATAGAAGGTGGAGGTTACAACCAGCGATCGATTTGATGTCACCAGCTCCAGCATTCATCCCAGCCTCATCACAATAAACATCTCAGGTCAGCGACATATCACTCTTATCACACACTCAATTGAGAGTCCAACAACATTTCTTTACCAAATTTATTCCTTCCCAAGCACTAGGATCTGTGCTCAATTTATAGGGCAATTGAAGGTAGTTTCTCAATCAATGACTTTAAAATAATAGACAAGACATGTTCCCAAGCTCAAAGGTGTTAGATGGGCACATGGATTTGAAGTTTGACACATATGGACTTTTCTAGAAGGCACTGGCCATGTGGAGATTCCGGAACAATGAGAATTTCGCTCCCATTTGACCAACGCACTCTTGAATGTCGGGAAGTGCTTTGCAAATCACCCTTGAATGGAGGGAGCTGCATATGCAAAGCAGTTAGTCCCTTGAGAGGCTACGTTGGTGAGCTCATAGGTGATATAACATGTACTTAAAATCTTGGAAACCTTGCAATAGAAGTCATAGATGACTTTTTCTTGTTCTTGTCTTAGGGCATGTAGCAATTGAAATGATAGGGGATGATAGACCCTATTTCATTGGTCTTGGGGATGATGTCCAGGTTAACTAGGTCATTGGGAATGATGCTCAAATTGACCTATAACAGCTGCCCCCTAAAGCATGAAGTCAGAATAATAATAATATTTTTTGAATGAGATGCTTTACGATGTGATGGGCTGGTACTGAAGCGGAGTGGTGACCTGCATCAATCTTACAATACATTACATCATGATATATCCTCTTGATCACGAATTGTTGAGGGAAGGCATTCCTATGCTTAGCATATAAACTATCTAATAACATGTACATGGTGTAGAAAGTCGTCTACATTGGAATGTTGCCCAATACAGAGATAGGCCCATGTTCGAATGACGATCTGTATGTAAGGTCACCTTGTAGATGATGTGTACAACAATCCTGAAATCGCAGCCCGGATGGCTAAAACTAGATCCAGGGTCTTCTCATCTCGTTCACTCGATCGTTCAGGTACAATTCTAGCCATGCAAATATATCATTTGTAGTCGAACATGGTAAGACATCGTTTGAGTACCAGCCAATGATGTGATTTGTTAACAAAACGCAAGAGAACCACAATTGATGTTAATGGCTCTCAAGGTACTACAGTACATTTGGTAAGGTGTGAATATATGATTTAATGTCGAATGCCAAGAAAATCTTCCGATCAAAAGTCCAAAAGCGAGCATCTTGTCGATGTTGTAATAAGCCTCATGGTACTAGAAGATGATGTTTCTAAGTAAACTTCCTGGATGATGATTTGATGTCGACAGGAAGTCACTTTATTGTGAAACGGGAGTTACTGATTTCAGAAACAAAATGTGACTTGATATAGCAATGTTTAGGGATGATTGTCATGAGAATGAAGGTTTATGAGTATTGCAGAATAATGAGTATTCACTGGATGACTTCTCTTGAACATATCGGCGACACTGAGATGAGCTGGCAGCATTGACCCAAAACCGAAGTGAAGGTATGATGAACCATAGGTATGAATAAATCGTCAAGAAGATTACCCAACCCAAACAGTCACAATGATGGAGTGAAGTGTCATGTTCAAGAGCGACCTGCTACCATAAAAGTTCTGTTCACTTTCCCAAATTTTCCCCAGTCATTTTTTGACCAGTACCTCTTTATTTTTTAACAAGCTTGAGGAGGATAGCATATGCTTGATCTATAATTCAACCTTTAGGGTGAATAATGTATCACTATTTAATAATTTAATGATTCTAGTGATAAATGAAACTCGATTCTTTCCATGATCGACAAGTAAAGCACTTCCCGACATTCAAGAGTGTGTTGGTCAAATGGGAGTGAAATTCTCATTGTTTTGGAATCTCCACATGGTCAGTGCTTTCTAAAAGAGTCTATATGTATCACATTTCGAATCCATGTGTCCATCTAACACCTCTGATCTTGGGAACATGTCTTACCTATTATTATAAAGTCATTGATTGAGAAACTACCTTCAGTTGCCCTATAAATTGAGCACAAATCCTAGTGCTAGGGAAGGAAGAAATTTGGTAAAGAAATTTTGTTAGATTCTCAATTAAGTGTGTGATAAGAGTGATATGATGTTGGTGAGATGTTTATTGTGATGAGGCTGGGATGAATGTTGGAGTTGGTCACATCAAATCGATCGCTAGTTTTAACCTCCCCCTTCTATCCATTAATAAAGATTGCTCCTCATTTTCCCATACATGTATATGTTTATGTTTATAATTTTCATATGATGGATTCTTAACTGATATATATGTTTCATGTTTCGTCGATTTAACTGATTAAGATAAATAACCATCTGTATATTGCAATCTCTTTGTTGTTTAGTGTTTATACTTGCGGGAACTAGTCTGGCGATCTAAGTTGGATTGGAAGCTACATCAAGATAAACAGAAGGAGAATAGGAAGCGCTTGGATCACAAGTAATTTCCTCTAACTTTATGTGTGTCTATTTACTCTAAGGGAAAGTGTCTGCAAAGTATTTGATTTGTTGTTCTAAATGCATAGCACCACATTTAGGGAATGTGTTATATTCGTACTTCATAATTCCGCATAACAAATTAGTGACTCCACTGGGGAGTTTCCCTTCATTCCTGGTGTTTTTTCCTCTGCTTATCCACCCAGTAGCATCTACTTTCAATTATTAGACTTTTGAATCAAAAAATTTCATTAGAAGTGTGTTCAGTAACTTGAATTTTGAACATTTGTTGCGCACAATGCACTGTTGGTCAAGACACAATGCTTTGCATAGCATTGTCTCCCACTCAAGGGTGCTTTGAAATGCACTGTCTCCCCTTATAGACTATGTTGCCCCTTAAGCCAACCAAATTCCCTTTGAATTTTTCATTGTCATCACACTCAGCGTTTTGTTTGCTGTGTTTTCAATTGTATGACACCTCATAGAGACCAGTGAATTTTCCTGATTCTTCCTCCTTTAAAAAGTAAGTTTTTTCAATTTATCTTTAAGTGTTTTTCTTTATCATTAACAAATAAAATTCAAAGTATTTTATTTCTACATTAGATCCATTTGTTTTTGTAAAGGAAATTGTCGTTAAATTATTCGTTTCCTGTAGGAAAAATTGTAGTTTCATTCTTCATTTTTCCTAAAAGAAAAATTGTTGCTAAATTCTTCATTTCTCAAAGAAGAAAGCATTTGTTTTTGTTGATTTGATGCATATAGTTTCCTTTTTTCATTCATAGTAAGGGGACTGAAAAGAAAAACTTGCATTTGCATGTAGTGAATTGTGTGTTTTGCATAGGAACAAATTAGAAAAGTTGCATATTAGTTTGTTCTCTTTGTTGTTTGCTCTCAAAACTGATTGCTCTTTCCCTTTAGTAGATAGGATTTTCATTTTAAAAGCTAAAAGTGAAAAGTTTGCTTATCATTTTAGTTTTCATTTTAGGAATTTCCATCACATCATTGCAATGAACCTTGAAAGGAAAATTGATAAACAATATCAACTTAAAATTTACATCAATTTACCTAAAAAAGCATTGGAACCATAACGATAACATTTAGAAGATCTAGGCTAGACACATGTTCCGACGTCGTAAAAAATAGCAGTTGTCGTTAATTGTCTGCGATACATTCCAAGTGTGATACTTCACTCTACGTACGTAAGTATATCATATCTCATCCACGTACCTTCGTGTCTATCGCACAGTGTTATAGTACAAAAAAGTATAAAGGGGTGCTCTCACTGTGCTATTTCGCATTAGACAACGCTAATACGGACTTGGGCCTCCACATACCTTCGGGTATATTTGGGAGGACAACTTTAGGTTTCTATCCATCCATAGTGAACAGAGTCGGTCGCCTTGTAAATTGTGATACATCGAACACAACATTTGGGGAGATTGTCTGCTCGTACTTCTTGGTTCGCCATGAGGTATTATGCAGTTCATAGTTTCTTAGTAAACATTTTTCCTAGAATTACCCTTTTATTTTGTTTATTTTTTTGTCATAAAATAAATTAGTCATCGTGGAAGAAGAAAATATCTTTCCTCGTCATTCGCGTAGACTTGCATTGAAACCACCTTTACCACCGGAAGCCACTTCTTGTCGACGAAGGCGACATCGCTCTACTGAAACCAGTACCATCAGTACCTCTGGTGAAGCATCATATTCACATATACCAGAGTCGGCACAAGTTGTTTCTACAAATCCTAGTTCATCTACTGTTGTCAAGACAGAGTCCTCACAGCTACCCGTGGTCACAATCCATCCAATCAGTGAGACCATACCTCTGGAACCCGATGTTGTTCAACTAGAAATTTATCTAGATCCTATCACTTTTTTGCCAGAACATCTGCATCTCGAAGTTGAACGACCGGAAGTTGTTCCTGTATTGGTCGCCCCACAATCTATTATAGCCATTGAGTCTCCCATAACTATAATTGAGGATGTGGCTAAGGTTGGCATCGTCACTGAAGAGCGCATAATTTCTCATGCCCAATATTTAGATTTGATTTATACTCAGTCTGGCACGCTCTATGAGAAAATCCGTAACGCACCGAGATCTAATTTTACTGTTCCTCCTCCATGAAAGGACTCTCATGCCAGAGACAGTATGAATGGTACTACAAGCACACATCATACTACTACATCTAATCCTACACCTTCTTTCAAAATCCATTTCATATCATATGACAAGGGAAAAAGTGAAAAACAACCCGAAAGTAAGAAAAAAGGGAAATCAAAGAAAAAGCAAACTTCTGCCCCGCAGGAAAGATCACCTGATCAATCGTCTAGAAATCAGAAACCTTGTTATCCATTCATAATCTATAATGAGGAACACTTTATTCAGTATTTTCCTCACCGTGCTGAAGTCTCAAAAATGGTTAAGACCTCGCATGCGTTAGCTATGTTGACAGCTCTGTTTCCGAATCCGGACACAAATTTGGTTGCTACGGATCCATCTTCTAGTTCCCAAGTGCTTATGCTATCTGTCACAAAGCCATCGACAGATGTTTTGGTATCAATGCATAATAAATATTATAGTATTCATGCCACTAATCAACTTACTACCTAGACCAAGAATCCATCTATGGAATCGGTACTGCCAACTGTTGTTCCTAAATTGACAATCAAGCCACCAAGGAGAGTCATTCAAAAATCAACATTTAATCCTCGAGCCAGAGCTGCTCAAAATTATAATATAGTTGAAGATTTGGCTCAATCCTCTTTAGCTATGTTAGCGCTTGAGGTGCTACAAAATTGTCCCTCCCATAAATAGGCTTTGTTGTCGACAATTGGTGGAATTGATCCAACTGATTCTAATCTCTTGGTCTTCAATCATATGGGCTATGTGTCACAATCACCAGTAGAATTGGCATTTTCCATGCACGTAAATGTTCTCAATCACCTTTTTCATCGTACTATTATTGATGAGGGAGCATCTACGTGCATTATGTCTCTAAAATTTTGGAAATCACTTGGCTCGCCGCGCTTATCTTAATCGCCAACGACATTGAAAGCTTTCGACTGACATACATATAAGCCTTGAGGTATTATCAATAACCTCCATGTTGAACTAGGGGGGGAAATAGTAAATGTTGAGGTTGAGGTTGTTAACGGACCCCTTGACTACAATATTCTACTTGGAAGGCCATGGGTATATGCTATGACTGCGATCATTTCTACATATTTTAGAATGATCGCTTTTCCACATAAAGGTGTTATCACAGTCATCAATCAGCTATCCCTCTTTGCCTCCAATTCCCAGGTAACTGGAAGTGTTCCGTTAGTTCACGCACCCCAACTTGCACTTCAGAACATTGGTGTACAACCTTTAAAGGATTCCACTCTCATGGGAACCTTTGCATTATCGTCGCCTGCAACGTCGGCAGAAATTGCAAGTATAGAGACCTGCTACATGATCTCTTCCACTCCATTTGGCTTAAGGAAGAGTACGCGTGATTCTGAAATTGTTACGTTGGATGAGTTTCTGTCGCCCAGCCTTGTTGAGTTGGCATAGCAATCAATCTATCTGGCTTGGGCGGCGAATCCGAAATCATCGTCGCTGGTTGTTTGGGTTGATCGTTCATTAGATTTTGGTACTCCATATGATTATTTTTTCACAAATTTCTTGACATATGAGAATATTTTGGAAACCATGATGTCAGAAGGAGAACCACGAGAATATTATCATCAACGTTCCCATCTTCCTGATTATGAAGAAAATAATCTTAGTGAACTATATCACCCATCGATCAAAAATTTATTTTCGAATTCTTTTCCTATTAATGCAATAGATTCCGAGCAAATTTTTTCAAATATTGAAGAAACCATTTCTATTGATATTTCGACCAAACCTGGCATTGTAGAAAACATTCATGTCGGCGTGTCTTGTTCTCAATCAGAACTCGAAACATATCGCTCTCTTTTTCGTGAATTTCGTGATGTATTTGCTTGGTCTTACGAGGAAATGTGAGGCATATATACTAGTATCTTTGAACACACTATTAATATGTACCATGATGTCAAGTCGGTACGTCAACGCCTTCGTCCTGTTCATCCGAAGAAGGCCGCTTCCATTAGAGCAAAAGTTGAAAAAAATTTGCATGCTGGTTTCATTTACCCTGTTTCGCTAACTGAGTGGGTTTCCAACATCGTTCCTATTATGAAAAACAAGGAACCATCAAAGTGTGCGTCGATTATCGGGATTTCAATCTTGCTTGTCCAAAAGACAACTATCCTACTCCCTTTATCGACCAGATTATTGACGATTGTGATGGATGCAAAATATTTTCGTTCATGGATGGATTTTCTGGATACAATCAAATCAATATCCGCCCAGAGGACCAATATAAGACAACATTTATCTGTCCCTGGGGCACATTCGCTTATCGGAAACTCTCATTTGGTTTAAAGAACGTTGGGGCAACTTTTTAGAGAGAAATGGATTATGCTTTCAATGACATCAAGAACATTGTTCAACCCTATCTAGATGATTTACCCGCGCATTTACGAAATCGGACTGATCACCTGATGCATTTGAGAGCTATCTTTTTACGCTGCCGACACTACAAAATATGCCTCACTCCACATAAATGTGTGTTTTGTGTTGGTTATGGTCGTTTGCTAGGATTCGTCATCTCAAAAGAAGGAATTCGAATAGACCCATTGAAGGTCCAGGCCATTCTTATTTTTCCTGCACCATCAAACTTGCTTCAGTAACAGAAACTTCAGGGAAAGGATAACTTCCTAAGGAGGTTCATACCCAACTACGCCGAAATGGCTAAAGGATTTATTCGGCTCTTGAAACAGTGGATTCTCTTCCATTGGGACCAAGTTGTGCAAGATTTTTTTATGTTGTCAAGGATACTCTTGTTAGGGCGTCATTAATATATCCCCCCATTTATCAGAGTTATTATTTCTTATATATCGTCATGGCTGATATGACCATTGCTATGGTATTGGTCCAAGTAGAAAATGGGATAGAAAATTCAATCTATTATTTGAGTCGTAATCTCAATGATATAGAAGTGAAGTATTCGTACGTAGAAAATCTTACCTTGGCGGCAGTTCAAGTTGTCCAAATATTTTGCTACTATATCCTGTTCCGGAAGACCATTGTTATTTTAGATTGCAACCCCATGACTTATATTTTATCACGTAAATTGTTGGGGGGAAAGTACTCAAAATGGATTGTCGTTTTGCAAGAATTTGATTTGGAATTCATCAAATCCAATTCAAAGAAGTATTTAGTTTTGGACAAGTTTCTCTGTTACCTTCCCTATGGTAGTACTGCTACTATGTCGAAACCATTTATTCCTAACGAGTCTCTGTTTCTGATCGGATCATCTGATCCTTGGTATGGGGATTTTATCATTTATCTCCAGACCCATAATTTTCGGCCTAATACTTCTTGCTCTGACTAGTGATGTATTTGATACCAAGCCAAATATTATCAGATCGTCCGTGATACACTTTATCGTCATAATGTCGATACAATTTTAAGAAGGTGCCTCACTCATGAGGAGGCTGAAAAGGTTTTAAATGATTGTCATGTTGGGGCTTGTGGTAAACACTTATCTGGATACGCTACCGTGCTGAAGATACTTTGCGCCGGTTACTTTTGGCCTACCATATTTCACGACTATATCCTCGTAGTCAAAATTTGTCATGCATTCCGGATATTTGATTGTAAAATCCACAAACCGCCAGTGCCAATGCATCCTATTGTCTCTGTGGGACCATTTTTCAAATGGGGCATTAACTTCATGACCTGTAACCCTCATTCGTCCGAGGGGCATGCTTATATTATTGTTGCAGTAGACTACTTTACCAAGTGGGCCGAAGCGATGCCTACATTCAACAACACAAGACAAACAGCTGCATTGTTTTTCTTTAATCATGTCATTGCACGGTTTGGGGTCCCACAGGATGTCACAGATCATGATAAGCATTTTCGAAATCACATGATGACTGAATTAACTGCCAAGTTAGGACTATCACATGATAGTTCTACTCCTTATTATCCACAATCAAATGGACAAGTTGAGGCTATTAACAAAATTCTTAAACGAATGCTTCAACGAATGATAGGAGTTCATAAACGAGACTGGCATTTGATCTTGTACTCAGCCTTGTGGGTGTACCAAACCTCGATGAGAAATGCAACTGGATTTACCCCCTTTTCATTATTATATGGTCTGGAAGCTATCTTGCCAATCCAATGTGAAATACTGTCGTTAAAACTCGTAATCGACTTGTTACCTGACACCTCAGATGAAGAAGTGCGTCTTTTTAGCCTCATCCATCTTGATGAAACACGTCGTGAAGCCCAATTGGCCAACGAAGCACATAAGAGACATATAAAGGGACAATACGACAAGCATGTCCAACCTCGCATTTTCTCATAGGGTGACTTGGTCCTTCTTTATTATCAGGAAGCTAATGTAATAGGTAGAGGGAAATTTGAACCATTATGGTGTGGCCTCTATATTGTCAAACGAGTTCTTGCTAAGGGTGCCTACAAGTTGGTGGATTACGATGGAATTCTGTTGGCACAGCCCCGAAATGGGTTGTATCTAAAACGTTACTATGCTTAATCATGAGCGTAGTAATTTTTTGTATTATATTGTATATATATGTTGTTGATTTGCATTCATTGTCTTAGTTTGTTTTTTTAGAGTTTTGTTGACGTTAGTAATCCACTTTACATTTCATCACAAATGTCTGAATATTTGGAACCATTTGTTGGATATGTTGATGGTGCTATTCGTAGTACGCAGAATCTATCTTCTGCGGTGTGGGCCATTTTCTCTCCGAACGACGAGCTAGTGAGTTTTCAAGGGATTTGTATCGTTAGATCAATAAACAATATCGTTGAGTATAGCGCATTGATCGAACTTCTCTCTGATGCCATTTCATTTGGTATTAATCGCATCATCATAAAATTAGACTCACAACTTGTAGTATTACAACTTATTAGTGTTTATACTAGTAGAAATCCAACACTGCATCGTATGTTCCTCAGAGTTCGACTTTTGGAAAGACACTTTGATTTTATTCAATATCAACACATTTCCAGAAACTTGAACACATTGACTGATTCTTTAGCGAATTATGTTATAAATAGACATTTGCAGCACATGTAAAGATACATTCAAATAATTGAATAGGATTGCACAATAAACATAGGAAAACACTGAAATCAAATAGATAGATAGTTATAGGTGTTTACAAAAATTTGTGCCCAAGACACATTGGTCATCTGACCTCAAAATGTATGCAACATGCCAAAAGTAAACTAGTGATGCTCATGGTAACATGCTATCGATCTAGCTATCCTAGACAATAACCGCATCCAGCGGTTAGGAATGCCTATAGTGTGGCATTGCAGTCACATGGCTAACTCTTCGATCCGATAATCTGGAATTCCAAAGGTCAACCCCTTTATGTGTTGCCTAAGCTCAAAAAGAGTCTCGGCCATGTCTAAATCCTGAAGGACTTCTCTCCCGACAGACCTCTTTGCTGGCTTGTCTGCTCCATGCTCTTGTTCCTCCACTGGTTGAACTCGACCCACATCTGCATTACATTAAAACTTTAGTTCAGTCTTGGGAAAACATCAAAATACAAAAATATGTATAAAACTTAGAAAAATAAAAAAACATGGTCAAAACATTCTTACTAATTGCACCCCACTGAGCGCCTTCTAGTAAAGCTAAGTCTGGATCTCCTCGGAAATCGATGTCTGCATATGCATACTCATCAATGGCGATAACCTGTCACTTGAACCAGGCGAAGAATGCAGTCAAGAACACGATGGACGATTGGCCTGCACATCTAGTTATCAGTTATACCCATCTCTGCATCCTTAAATCTCTAGGGTTAGACACACCCAGCGTCACATGTTGAGGTTGCATCAGTGGAATCCGATATAAGGCAAAATAAATGAGGATCAAACCATAACTGAAGTTTTTCTTCCTTCCTCCCTTTGCCTTGCTCAATTGTTCTTTTATTTGAAAAAATACAGCTTCAAACCAGTTGAAAATTGTTGGCTCCATACACTCTAGTGCATACTACATATAAGATATGTTCGCTACATGCAGTGTAACGGTACCAAAAAGCTTTGCGATCATGAATAGAATGGTTCTCAATCGAAAATCACGAACGTCACAGATGTTTATTTTCCCATCCTTGCGTAGCTCTGCCCCTGGATAGCAATACTGCAAAATATAGTCTCTCATTGTCTCTCCTTCGAGAGCAGACCTTGAGAGAGAAATGGGTAAGTCTCTCCTCGACAAGCCTATCAGAAAATATATGTACCTCCACTGTAATAGGAACCACTTTGTTTCTAATGTGAAATGCCTCAATTTTCGGATCCCATGCACGAACAAGGAACTCCAAAAGTTCTATGTGTTGCCTCATACCTGATAAGTGGAAGTACTTTAATAACCCACAATCTCTTAGGGCTCTTACTGTACTCGCATCATTAAAGGAAATCATATTTTGTTCTTCGTGCTCTCTTTCTCTCCAAGTAATTGTCAATCTAGTCTGATGAATCCCTGAAACATAACCATAAGACTCATTAGACTCCTTTTTATGAAAAAAAAAAATTAGGAAAAATTTGGGTACAATGCAAGAATCAAGAATGTGAATTGTGGCCAATGTAGTCTTGGTCAATAGATAGTGCATTGCATATGCACCTAGGCTTCATTTTGAGTGCTTTACAATGTAGTTTTCGATGCCCAAGGGTGTTTTTCCCTCTTTGGAAAAATAATTTACCCTAAGGGGCAAAAATCCCTAAAAATTTACAGTAAAATAAAATGAAATGACTACTGAAAGAAAGAGAGGGTTTATGGCACCGACCTGGATCAAATGGCGATGAAAACCGTCCACAGAATTTATCGCAAGCAACAACTGAAGTTCGGGGGCAAAAACAGGTTCAGAGCTCCAAAATTCAAATGGTAAAAATGAATAGAAAAACTCTTTTAATTAGTCATTTGATTATTTGCAAATCATATTTATTGTTGTGACTATGGTTTTATTGTATTTTTATCATGAAACAGGTATTTTAATCCATTTGATATTGTTTTGAACATGTTTGCAACTGATGAGCATATTAGTTGTGCACATTTATTTCAAGAATGAATTGGCCACAAAGCATACTTTTATCCTTATTTTTCAAGCTTTTATAAAAATGAAAAAAGACTTGAAGCGCACTTTTATCTCTTTTTCGAGCTTTGATAACAACGAAAAAGGAAACCCTGGAGTCTTCTTTTAGCTCTTTTCGGACTCCGATAATGTGAAAATATTGTCGAGCACTTATCTTTTCGAGCTTATAAAAGTAAATGAATTGATATCTACTCAATATAAGTTTAACCCTTTTTCAGACTGAGATAGATTATTTACGAATAAGGAATGCCTTAGTCGAACATGGCTAGGAGGTTTTCTCAGATATTATTTTACACTTTTTCAGGTCTGAGCGACAACTTTACGAAAAAAGTACTTATGGAGTTTTCTTTCGTCCTCTTTTTCAAACTCTTTAAATATGAAAAAGGACCAGGTTGTCACTGTTATTAGGCTCGTTAAAACATAAAATAGCGACGGGCTAGAGCACCCTTGAATGGAGGGAGCTACATATTAAAAGTAGTTAGTCCCTTGAGAGGCTGCGTTGGTGAGCTCATAGGTGATATATATAACATGTACTTAAAAACTTGGAAACCTTGCAATGGAATTCATGGATGATTTTTTCTTGTTTCTGTCTTAGGGCATGTAGTAACTGAAATGATAGGGGATGATAGACCCTATTTCATTGGTCCTGGGGATGATGTCCAGTTTAACCAGGTCATTGGGAATGATGCCCAAATTGACCTATAACATTTTCCGCAATATACTGACGATACATATTTTGATTGTTCACTTTGCACGACAACATTGGTGATTGGCAGAGAAACTGTAAAGTCAAAGTGGACACGAGGATGCTTAGTTGTTTTTTAAAACAATTAATATTGGACGACCAAGTATTGTCCAAATGTTTTCCCTTATTACATTCCAGAACAAATTTTTAAGGTTTAATTAATCATAATGCTTGCTTCAATGACCTAGATATTGCCCCATCCATGCATATTTATATAGTTGTCTCTGCAACTATTATGTTATGGAATTTTATCAAAGAATGTGCAGTGTATGAAGTCGTGAGATTTTTAAGGAGACAAGGCTTTAAAAAACAACAAATTTCTTACTCAATATCCATGACAACAAAATTAACATAGAAAAAAATCTGAATATGGATTAAGTGATAGTGGGTGGTCCCTTACTGGTGAGACATCAGGGACACTGATGGCAGTATGTTAGCATCAATTCCATGGCATTGTCTTTTCAGTGAGGGGAATATTAGAAGGTTGGGTCAGCTCATCATCAATTTCAGTAAGAAAATGACTGAATTGAAAAAGATAAAAAAAACAAGTGGGATGATAGTCCCATAGTCTATTTTTTAGTCTCGTGGACGTTAAAATATCATTTATTCATTCCTCTATTAAGGTAGGTCCTATTCAATTTGTGACAGAGTTGCCTTCACGTTTTTTTTTTTTTCTATTACTGAGAATCTACCTATTCTGAGCACCTTGAAGAAACCCTCAGCTCTTTTTGTGGATAAATATGCCATCAAATTTGAGGAGGATGAAAGAGGAGACAGAGACGAGAAGGGAAAAGAATCCTCGATTAAGTTCATACTGCCCACGCGAAACAAACTAGCTATTCCGTCTCTGGCCGATTTATATTCTTCGGGACTCAAATCCATTCCTATCGACGACAACCTCACCACAATACAATTTGATGATAAGACTGCCACGCTTTACCTCCCAAAAATAAATTTGGATGCCAACACGAAGGTAATCCTGAGAAATCTAGTGGCATTTGGCTAGTTTTCACACGATACACCGACTTTGTGAATGGGATGATCGATAGCAAAGAAGATGTTAGATTGCTAAAAGAGAGAGGAATTATTTTAGGTGTTGCATTATGCTATCATCCATGTTTCCAGCAGAAGCAGCCTGGAATTTTGTGTCTTCTTCAACAAAATTATTGAATGGTAAGTCTTCTACATAGAACTTATGAAGTTCATCCATCGACCAGGTCTCTTCATCATGGTGGGTGGCGTCTATTTTAAGGATTTGGAGTTTGGATATATGTATGGGAAGGTCCACAATATCTATAGCAGTTTTGGTATTATTGTCCAAATCCTTGAACCTCGGAGCTACTATATCATCGACTTGACTCGGTAGATGACTGACCCCTCCTCGCATATATTTTCTTTAGCATCCCACATGGAAACTCGGTTGCAGTCCTTACCCTTGAGATGCTACAAGCCCTCCAATATATTAACCCTGAACAACTCAGTGTTGCAAAATCTTTGAAGCATACGCCAACCAAGCCTGTAGGTGTTGCTCCATGCCAACGAAGAGTAGGAGAGACGCTTGGTGGCTTCTATGGCGGTGCATCTGGAAAAGACTTGGTCATGTCTTTTCAAGACTTTCTTGGCCATGGTGGGAGATGAAACCATAATTGTGGCTCTCATTCTGAGATGAAGAGTCATCAGAGGACTGTATTTTGTAGCAAGGCGTTACATAGACTCGTTGGGCTTCCCCTGAGCTGGAGGAGATTCCCAAAAATGGGTCATCTGGGAGGCCCTGGAAGCAGCTTGCATGTGCCCTTTCTTGACAAATTAATGACCTTTAAAACGAACTATAATGTCATGAAAATCATTACATAATCCCAGAAACCACTAATTTCCTCCATCACTCAAGTGCTCTCCTACAAATCTCCAACAAACCCAAAAGCACAATGGAGTTTAGACTTCAGCGAAATCACAAGACTGTGTGTGACCATATACAAACATATCTATATGGTATATATAACAAGTTTCAGAAACTTAAAATTCATGGTGACGTGACCTAGCTGCTATGGCTTTTCAACAAACAAACAAACAAATAGTTGTGGAGAGTTGGGATATTATATCAATAATTGGAATGAAGGGCCATCATTTCAGCCTCCTTTTTTTTCTACAGTAATTTTTATTCTTATAAAAATCATAGATTTATTTTGAAGTCAAGGGCGGGATTTAATTTCCCTTCATTACCTAGAAATCTGATCACAAGTCATAATATATTTTACATTCTTTAAAATATATATAGAAACTAAAATTTCCATATATTTCACTTAATTATTATTTTCTACATTCCGCACTCCCGGCGTTACTTTGCACCTCTCGGTGCAAATGCTAGTTTTATTTTGTGTTGGCATTGCAAAGTTGACAAAATCACGAATATTGTTAGCGAGGCAGAATTTGATTTTTGATTTGGAAATGTTTTTATTTTTTAGGATTTTTTAAGTAAATTTGTATAGAAAATTATGGAAATTCTACTGAGATTTTGATAAAATATGGCAAAAAAATTTAGAAATCCAGTTTACAGTTATCAAATTTCAAGATTTTGAATGCCCAAATTTTTTTAATAATACTGAATCCATTTCCACTATCAAAAATATGATTCAAACACTACTACATATATACATATTTATTTATTTATATTTATTTATTTTTAAACAAAATTTAACCTTTAAACAATTCCTCCCGTGAAAACACACCTATACACACCTAGACAACAGTTGTGGCCATCAAGAACATGTTTGTGATCCACGTGGGCTGAGTGTCACCGCGGGTGAATGTTGCTATCATATTTTCTGTTCTGGGATTGTCATGCTACGCATATCAACCTGCACATGGATTGTATAGTTGAGACCTCCGATAAATGTTATGCAACCCCGTGCCCATCGCTTTTCCATTTCAAACCTTAGACCTCCCAATAGTCCTATTTACTAAACGAGAAGGACGGTATATTACATTGTTCAAATGAGGTAATTGCTTTGGTAATTTTATTTTCGCATTTTACAAATTTAATAAGAGGATGTTGTGGGATTGAGGACGACTTGTGATTTAGTTTATGAGAAGTCGTCCTTTTTTAAATAAAACTAAAATATTTTCTAAATAAAATAATATAAAATTAAAATATTCTCTAAATAAGAAAGTAATATTAATATTAGTTATAATAAAAAAACCAAAATAAATATGTATTTTTGGTTACTTTTAATTAAAAGTATTATAACACATCAATAATCTCAACCTCCCAAAGACTTCTTGTTGATATTACAATTCAATGGAGTAAAAATATTTCACTCACTCTTAATTATAAGGTAAATATTTGGATGTCCACATGATGTCATATAATTTCATATCAACTTAAAAAACAGATAAAGTAATTAAAAGTTTAAAAAAAATCAGTAAGATGTTTAAACCATATACTTTTAACTATATAAAGATCTATGTTAACTAATTTATTCAATATCAGCTTTATATATAGAAAGAAAAAATTAAAGATTATATATATATTTTTATGTTGTATATAATGATTATTCAATGCAAAAAAATAGAGTAATTGAAATTTAAAAATAAAATAAAAGATACGTAGTACTTTTTAAAAATAATAATAAGAAGGAGATGTATAATTCATTCCATTCTTAATATAAAATTAATAAGTGACATTTAAAAATATTCATAATGATAGAGAGATGTGTAATTCATTTCATTGTTAATATAAAATTAATATATGACATTTAAATATATTCATAATAATAATAATAATAAAACAAAAACAAAAAATTAGGTCATAATAAAATATTTCAATGTGCAATATTAAGTAATATTATTATCATCATCATTAATAACCAAAAAAATCATTTTAATGTGGACAATGTAGTCCATCATCATCATCATCAATAACAAAAAAACCATTTTAATGTGGACAATGTAGCCCATAGACAAAATGTCTCAATGCACATGTTATGTTAAATTTATTAATGTCAACTACGTATATATTATATATTGTTTAAATTTTTTATGCATATATCATATAAAGCAATTGAAAAAAATATTTATAGTTAAAACCTTTGAAGTAGTCTAAGAATTTTACATTTTGGCCCTTCTTTTTAGGTTTTTTTTTTTGTCAATTTTCCTTGAAATCCAACAAATATTTTTTGCACTTATAAGTTTAAGTTATATACTCTATATAGCATTCAAAAATATAGTTTAAACAACAAAAAATTACACATTGTATATATAGATAGAGAGAGAACCACTGAAGATTCATTGGGATTTATCAAGGAATGAGAGGGATGAAATTCTTTTTTCAATTTTTTCCCTCTAAAAGAGGTTTTCACATGAAGATATTTGATCCCATTTGGTGCATGCTAAAATCGTGCTTAAGATAGATCTATGGAAACTGATAAATCGTAAGTTATAGGTTATTAAATGCCCCCTTAGAGCCTTTATTAGACCTCCTGCCCATAACCCCATCACATCCGGCCAACATCTACTATAAGGCCACCCATCGCATGGGCATATATAACTCTGGATGTCGTGTCTCCATCCATTCCCTCAAATCCAGAACCCCGAGCCTCTGCCTTCGGGAAATTGAATGGCGATGGGTTAGCAATCAAAGAACTTAGTCAGTGTCTGCCTTCGTACAATGGTATTTCGGGAAATTGAATGGCAAATCGTTGGCAATCAATGAACTCAGCTGCCATATCTTGTAACATTTAATGGCGGGATTGATCCGGTTCGATCTGGTATTCTCCTCACCTTGAATTAAAACTTTGTTCATTGGCATTGAATGGTTGAATAAAATCTTGTTTTCATGGTTTTGAACAATCATAGACATCGTAGTGGATTCTGAGGAATTCTTCTTGTTTAATCACTAGAAATAGAGCAATATCTTGTAAAGGTTGTTAATATCCACAAAATTGCAACTATTTGCGGTTTATGAGTTCAGCGCATAAGAAACTGTAGGACGTCGAAGTAGTTTGCAATTATTTTATACGAGATAGTTGAGGTTAATAACCGGTAAGGCTCTCCCTATTTTTCTTGTTGCATTTTACATGTTTTTCTTCTATTATTTAAGGTTTTAAGCAAATTTTGTTTGACTCGGACTTTCAAAGTTTTATTTCTATTTCAAAAGTAATGGAAAACGAGCTTTTACCATGTTATTTAAATAATAAAGGTGTTGGATAATATTCCTATTTACTTGGGTCGCTTTCGTCCAGGGGATACGAACATTCTTTCAATGTCAACATAACACTTATGTATGTTCCAAAACTTAGAAGTCGTTATGATTAAGTGCTTCTATTTATTTTTCATAAGTATTTGGATAATAATCAGATATAGATGTTCAGGTTGAATGGTGGAATAAATTTCTTTATTTACATATTCATGTCTGTTGATATGTAAAATTTAGTTTCTGTGTTTTGTGTTTTTCTATACATTATTTCAGGACGTCGGTGTTGTTTGAAAGCGTTTTATATGAGGGAGTTGTGATTAATGACCGGTAAGGCTCTCCCCCACATATTCTTGATTCATTTGGTATACTTACTTCCATTATTTAAGATTTTAAGCAAATTTTCAGGTTGAATTGGTGGAATAAATTTTCAGGTTGAAGTGTAAGATTTAGTTTCTGGTTCTATCAAAGTGCACCGTACCCTAAATTCGCTATGGACGTTGGGTTTGCCGCGTCAGCCTTTTCATTGACTCTTGACTCAATGTGTATCTGAATATTTTATCAGCTGAGTGTGTGTCTGAAAATTCTTTGTATCGTTAAAATTTATTTTCAAGGATATTGGTTAAAAAAACAAGCGTTACTCATCCTTGTTCTTAACGCGTGTGAAATAGTGAAAGTTTAACTCCAGCTAAATTGTATGTTGAAAAGTCAACGAGAAATGTGTGTCTAATTTAATTTTCCCTTAATTAAATTGGACAATGAATTGTAATCTTGTCTCATAATCACTTGTAATAGTTAATTGAGTGTGGTAGACTCAGGTAGCTCATGAAATTCAAGTTGAAGGTGGTTGGTGAGGCATGTAGAGTGATTCTATCTATTTTAGAGTCCAAGTTGCAGTTAGTGTATTATATTAATGCATGAGAAACCAGTTAACTCAATTTAGTGAGTTAAATTCAGTCTAACTAGTCGTAACTGATTGTTGCACTAGTGAGAGGTCAATTGAATTAAATCAGACTTAATTCACATGCAGTGATCTGTCAAGTGACTGATGATTTACTATTAATAGCTACATGCATGTCACTTATGATGAAGACTCGGTTGAGACAGAGGTTAAAGGGATGTTATCTATCAGTTGTATTATTAGTAAATTTCTGGCGCGCAATTAGACAACCGTAGGATTGCCCACGATGTATTGCGCAATTTTGGAAGGTTTAATTTCCTAATTAATACGGATCAATTGTTATTAGAATTGCACAATCAAGGCAGGCTGAGTAGAGGGAGGAAATTGGCTAAGTGTTGGTCGATTTTGTCTGGATCAGTGTGAGATAGTTGGTATAGTGCAGCAGACTCTTGTGAGAAGAGTGCATTGTATTGTTTCATGATTCCTTGGTTGATTATACAATAAAGGTAGAGGGGTTTTGAGCAGCAAGCTTTCCCCAGGAAAAATATCTATGTTGTGCGATTGATTTGATTCTTTCTCTTAATTGGTGTGATTGTGAGATCGTGATTAATTTCCGCAAATTAATTGTAGAAGGATTTAGTATATTGCTCTATATTATTGCATGGTCATATTGAATCCATTGGTATATATATTGTTTTTATGATTTCTACATGGTATCAGAGCGCGAGAAATCACTATAGTCAAGAAGAAATTGAGTTTGTGCTAAACAACATTCGAATTTGCAAAAATATTATTTGGCGTGACAGGCGGATCAAGATGGATTTTAATGGATTAAGATTGGAATATGCACTCGAGGGTAGTTCTAATCATATTGCATGGAAAGATAGAATGGAGGCAGTTTTGGAGGACAACGGGTTGAAATAATTTATCAACACTAAAATTCCAAGGCCTGCAGCAGCAGACGCCGCTCTTCTTGATGCTTGGCAAAAGAAGGTTGCAAAGGGGAGGAGGATCTTATTAGAGGGAGTTCAAGATCACATCTTCTCAAGTCTCCATGGCAAGGCAACTCCATATGCAATGTGGAAGGCCTTGACAGATCTGTTTCAGAACAGGAGTGACCACAGAAAATTGGCACTGAAGGACAAGCTTAGGAAAATCAAAATGGAGAAAGGCGACATTATTATGAAATACTTGACCAAGTTCATCCAATGTCGAGATGAGCTTGGAAGTGTCGGGATTACTGTAGTGGATGATGACTTGGTAAGCCTATCATTTCTATGCCTTCCCGAGAGCTAGCATAGTTATCAAGACTCTGTCAATGGGAGGGAGAAGCTACTAGATTAGGAGTGACTTTGGTCGGATTTGGTACAAGAAGAATTCAGGCGGAAAACCAGCGATGGATCCTCATCCAAGATAGATGATGAGGAAAATTGCACCTTAGCTGGTAAGGAAAAGAAGGGGAAAGGAAAGAAATCCTATTCCAAATCTGATACGAGCAAAGAAGGCAAGAAGTGTGACATGTCCAGAGTGAAAATTTTTCACTTTCACGAGCATGGACATTATGCCACTAATTGTCCACAGGAGAAGAAAAACAACAAGAAGGCTTCAGGATCTACAGCGGGTGATGCATTGGCTTCACAGTTCGAGTTGTACTTCTCACTCATCGCATGCATGGTGTCTAGTGTGATGGGATCAATGTGGTACTTGGATAGTGGTGCATCTTTCCATATGACGGAAGACAAAGAACTCTTTAGTAGCTTGGAGGAGAAGGATCTTCACATGCACATCGAGATGGGTGATGACGAGAGGTATAATGCTACCAAGATTGGTACAGTTACTTTACAGAGACGGTCAGGTAACCCTTTCGTATTAAAGTATGTCATGCATGTACCAAGTTTGAAAAGGAATTTAGTTTTAGTTGATATGTTGGAGGATAAAGGATATGGTGTGGTTTTTAGTGAAGGAAAAGCATTCCTTCGTCACAAAGCCACAGGACAGGTTAAGAAGATTGGGGTTTGTGTGAAGAACCTCTACAAACTTGATGTAGATGGTTGTAGAGCATTGATGAGTAAATCAGGTGGAGTGGTGAGTTGGGATGAGGGTGAGTTATGGCACGGGAGATTGGGTCATCTACACCATAGTGCTTTGAAGGTCATGCATCAGATTTCTACGGGGCTTCCAAAGGGTACTCTTGTGCAGATAGACACATGCAAGGAATGTACCATGGGGAAGTATACAAAGGTCACTTTTCACGAGAAGAAGAACCGAGCAACGGAAATCCTTGAGAGAGTTCACTCAAATGTGTGTGGACCATTCTCTACGGCTTCTACAGCAAAGCACAGGTATTATGTGATTTTTGTTGATGATTTTTCTAGAAAGTGTTGGATCTACTTCATGTAGAAGAAAAATCAGACGTTCTCAAAATTTTGTGAGTTCAAATCACTGGTGAGAAAGATACAATGAAGCAGGTGAAGGCTCTAAGGAGCGACAATGGTGGTGAGTACATCTCCAATTAATTTAAGAACTTATGTGCTCTCAGAAGGAATTCAGAGAGAGTTGATTACACCTCATAACCCACAACATAATGGGGTTGCAGAAAGAAATAATAGAACAATTGTGGGTGTGGCACGAGCTATGTTACATGATCAGGGCCTACCATTTCATTTGTGGGCAGAGGAATGCAACACAACGGTTTTGTGCAGAACCGTAGTGCTCATCGGATACTTGGCATGAGTACACCAAAGGAGGATTTTTATGGTAATGAACCTGATGTTTCATATTTTAAAATGTTTGGTTCATCTGTCTATTACCATGTGACCAAAGATTCCAGAAAGAAGTTATAACCAACAGAAAAGATAGGGAGATTTGTGGGGTACACTGATACTCCCCACAACTATGGGTGTATTTTCCGAACAGTAGGATGACAGTTGTCAGACGAGATGTAAAATTTGATGAGGAGAATGCCACGCAATTTTCCCTTAAGAGGGAGCTTGATTTGCATGCATATGAGGAACTCTTGGTTCCAAAGGATGAACCTCAAGATGTGGAGCAACCACATGAGGAGGATCATGGAGTGGCAGAAACCACTCATGCAGAGCCATCCACCAGACATGGTAGGAGGCGCACCACAGAGGCTGACAGATTGAGACTTGATGTGGACATGTAGGAGCACCTACATCACAGCACAAATAGAGAAAATCACTAGAAAAGTATACTATATACATGGCTCTTATGAGCAAGTGTATTGTGACAGAATCATCCTCTTTTGAGGAAGCAGTGCAACAACCAACTTGGGTTGACGCCATGGTTGAGGAGTATGACTCCATCATCAAGAACAATGCATGGGATGTTGTCCCAAGACCAGTCGGGAAGTCATTGGTTGGATCTAGATGGATATGTAAGGTGAATAAGGCAGCGGATGAAAGTGTGGAGAAGTACAAGGTTAGGTTTGTAGCCTGGGGATTCTCACAGGTTGAGGGGATTGACTATGAGGAGAATTTTGCACCAGTTTCAAGGTACTCATCGATTAGATCTATCCTTTCACTCTCAGTGCATATGGGGTGGCAGATACATCAGATGGATGTAAATACTTCATTTCCCAATGGATTTATTGAGGAAGAAGTGTACATTGAGCAGCCATAAGGTTTTGAGACCTTTGACAGGGATTCGTATGTGTGCAGACCCATGAGAGAATTGTATGGGCTTAAGCAAGAACCTCGTGCTTAGTACACCAGGATTGTCAGTTATTTCACCGAGTTGGGCTTCACAAAGAGTGAAGTGGATGCGAACCTGTACCACATTGTGGTTGATGGTAAGTGTGACACAGTATTTTGTCACCATCCCTGCATTCCCCATCCTGAATATTGGAGGACCATTTCAGTGACTTCTATGTATTGACATACCTTGCAAAAAGTGTCATTACATCCCTTGGCATGTGAAGAACATTTTCTTTGTTGAATATTCCTGGATCAGACTCTAAAAAACACATGATTTTGGGTCAGCGCTGGTAGGCAGTTATGGCCTCACGCCCATAGAGAAATTATCATTGGGCCTCCCGCCCATTGGCGCTCTGTCTTAGTGGACTGCCTGCGCCGAGCTGTTTTTGGAAAGTTTTTTAAAATAGAAACGAAGTTTCCATGCCCAACCACTTTATGAGTAGAGTCATCATGGTTTTTTCGACTAAATAGCGTCGAATTCCTTCCCTTAGCTTCTTGTTTCTTACATTTGAGAAACTTCCCAAAGGGTAAGGTCTCTCTTCCACCTTATGAGGGATCCCAAACCACCTCCTCCTCTACTATAAATACATCCTTCTCACATAGTTTCAGGTAGCTGAACAGTCCTTACTATATCTGGTGTGAGAATAGCGCAGAGAGGAACCCATTGTCGAGAGAGAGTTTAGGCCCATTGCCTCACCAAGTTTGATCCCCGACGAATTCTTGAGACATGTTTGACTAGACCCGTTGAAAAAGGCTACAACGTCAAGGATTTTTGGTTGTAAACTTCTTCTCTCTATCTTAAATACAAGACTGGTTTTTTGGTTTCAATTTTGTGTTTGATAATATGCAAAGTGTTTTGATTCTCCTTAACCAATAAAATAGTTATGAATGAAAATATTTTTTCATATGTTGTCATCGTTCACTTGATCCTCGTGCAGGTAAACAGATATTGCCACTAAAAGACCGTGACATGTGAAGACAAAGATCAGCGGATCACTACTGCAAGCGACAACAGAAGTGTTGGACCAAGGTAGGCCATCTATCCTAACTCATTTTCATTCATTAGCTAGGAGTCTGAAAGTCTAGCTTTCTCCCTTGTTGCTAGACCCACTCCAGGGCTAGAGGGATCTCCTCTGTCCACAGAGGGGATATACCTTCACAAAAATTTGGCGACTCCACTAGGGATCAGTGTGTTTGCTGTCGCTCGTTGTTCATCTACCATTTTTCTTGTCAAGTCGACTTTGGTCGTTTCATTGTTTTTATGCTTTGTCTTGCCTATTTGACTATTTTCATCCATCCTGTTCAGTCCCAGAGTGTCAAATCTGACTTATTCTTAGTGGTTTTTATTTTTTCCCATGTCTTTCTAGCTCGGCGCTGCTTTTCCTTGAACAGTCACACCGATTGGCACATATTTATTGTGTCATAGGTGTGCCAACCCCTGTTTAGAGTGGATTACAGCTAAACAGACGCGTTGAATCCTGTAGGTTAAAATTTTAGCCTTCTTCCTGAGTTTTGTCAGTTTATCTTGCCTCTAGATTATATTTTTATATTTCAATTGGTCCATTGAGATTGTTTTGACTCTCTCATTTCTTTCTTCTTAGCTATTTGTCCATCATCTAATCAGTGGAGTTAGTCATCCTAGGGTTTCTAGGTGTCTCCTGTCGCTTGTTTGGCTCTCTCCTCACTGAGCCTTCCGAGTTGTGTTCGAGTCAATTTGGTCTGTCTCGTTTCAGTTTGTTAACTAATTGCTTTAGCTTTTCTCTCGATTCTACATGTCTTTGGTTTGTTGGATGATCACCTTGTATTTCATTTAGCTCTCCATTCATCACTGTGAGCATAGATTACATTGCTCGCTGAACCAGTTTTAAAGTCTATTTTTGCTTGAAAGAGTGCATCTTTGTTTTGAGTGTGTTTAATTCGTATTAGATTGATCTCTTGGTTTTAGGCATTTTCATTCGAATTTCTCAAAGCTAACGTCCATCTTTCTTTTTAGTGTAATAGTGCATTTTGCTTCTCATTTATCTCAAAAGACAAAATTTGCATTATTTCTCTTAGTTTTAAAATGGATAATGTTCTTTTGCATTAGTAGCTTTTAGTGAACAAGGAAAGAGCTTTTCGTTTTCTGCTTTGGTTGTCTCAGATGCATTAGGGAAAATTCTCTTGTATTCGATTGATTATTGCTTTGCTATAGACTCTTATCCCTCTCTTAGTTAGCATTCATTAAATTGGAATTATTTTCTTTTCCATATAGTTGTGCATTTAAGAATTCGAGATCACTTTCAGTAAGGCTTTGAAATCGCAACATTAATTCAAGATCAACTTTAAAATGAATTCAATCAACCTAAGGAAGCATTGAAACCTAACGCATATATTTTAGAGGTCTAGGCTGGTGACGTTTTATGGTGTCATTAAACCTAGTAGTTGTCGTTCGCCATCTGGCTTTAGACAGCGCTAGTACGAACTTGTGCTCCCCGTACCATCAAGTATATAAAGGGAGACCCTCATAGGTTAACATCCTTTATCCACAGTAATCCGATTTTTCTGCCCTATAGTCGTGATACGCCGAACACAACATTCGGGGAGACTTCCTGCACGTACGACAAGTCCTTGGTCATTTCTCTTTCATTTGATCACCAAGGTGTATATTTCAGTTCACGGAAACTTGGTATACCCTCTTGCTCAAATTTCCTAAGTAGTCATTTTTGGTCTTTTCGTGACTCTCTAAAATTGAAAAGATCCTCAACCACTTATCCTTTCATGCTCATTTCAACCTGAAAGTGACTAGAGTCACCTTTTTTCCTGTTTATTGACTCTTAAAATATGAAACGACGGAGTTTTGTTTCAATGTAATAAAATAAATTTCCCACGAACACATGCCCGTTAAATATATTTTCTTGGCTTGTTCTTAAGTAATTCCTTGGTGTTTGATCTTGAAGCCTCAAATTGGTCATCTTGGTTCTCTTCTATTTTGAAACACAGTCACCATGGCAGAACCACCAGTTTATTCGTCCTCTTCATTGCCTCTTAGTGGCGATCCTTCTCTTGAAGTTTCTCCCGAAGCATCTCAACCCACTAGGTCTAACGATTTTTAGCAATCTATTCTTTTGAGTATCTTACCTCTCGCTACCCGATCTCCTCTTGAAGATCCATTTGATATCAATTGGCAACCTCAGGATGCTTGGTCTGGTTTTGGGAACGATCAATACTTCCCTCCTCTTACTTCGGAACCATCTTTACTAGCTACTGCTTTATTCGGCACTACTCGTCGCCTTTTAAACGATCAACTAGCTTCATCTGGCATGGATTCTTTGAGTCTCGTTAGTAGTGCAGAGATTTATGTTTCTACAGGAGATCATCAGCTCCCTCAGAATAACCTTCCTTATGTTTCAGGTCAACCTTCCTCACAACCAGTATCTCTCCCACGCGATTATCGTACTTTGGGTCAGATCATTTATGGCGTTCAATCGTTGTATCAGAACCTTATATGGTCCGATACACCGACTCCCTCGGGAAGCTCGGTCGTCTCGGTATTAGAGGTATCACCCTCGACTCCCATGATTTCAACGATTGTAACCTTTTTTCCTGTCTGACCCACTCTCTGTGTGGCTTCATCTGCACCGGTTGTTAGTATGACTTAGTCATCATCAGCATATTCTGTTGTTCGTAGGTCCATTTTTATTAATCCCATGATACCTGTTAGGCCCGTCATGAGGAGATCACAGCCTCACGTTGCAACAACCCAACCTGCTAGTAGTGCGCCTATGGGCGCTACTTACATTCCTATCGGTTTTACATTCGATGAGTATTTGTTGGCCATTCAGGCAAAATTCCACTTCTCAGGGTTTTTAGCAGCATAATTCTGCCTCTCAGGGTTCTCAACAGCTGCAAACTTCTGGTAATCCTTCGCATCATTATGAAATGTATGGTAATCCCGTCTATTTGCCTCTGATTGATCCCAATCAGACTGTATACTAGCCGGGACAACCCTATGGTCCACAAGGACAACCCTTACAGGGACAACCTTTGGTCCAACATGGACAACCCTCTGGTCCACAAGGACAACCTTATGCTCTACAAGGACAACCCTTCCAAGGACAACCTTGGGTCCAACAAGGACAACCCTACGGTCCTGCTGGTCAACCTCATATTCAACAGGGATCATCTTATGTTCCCGGGGGGGAATCTATCCTCAACAGGGACAACCTTTTGTGCAACAGCACCAACCTTACATTCAACAAGGCCAAACTTTTGTACAACAAGGAAAACCCTACGGTCCTGCGTTGGGTCAACCTGGTCTTTAGGGGCAACCTGGCCCATCCCAACCATCAGGCCAACATTTTCCACAAGGGCAACCCAATGGCTCTCAACATCCAAGCCAACCTGCTCCACAAGGACAGCTTGTCCAACCACAGTATCCAGGTCAACTTGCACCCTAGGGGCAACCCGTTCAGCCTCAAGGTGCTACTTTCATTCCTCAAGGTCAATCTCAGGTAGTATATAGTGTGACCCAAGGTTTTACTTATCTTCCTCAAGGTCAATCCCAGGCGGTATACAGTGCACCTCAAGGCATTGGGTATCTTCCTCAAGGTCAAACTCAAGTGTTGTATAATGCACCTCAAGCCACTGCTTACATTCCACAGCAAAATCCATATGTTGCTCAGACACAACCTCAGTGGTATGCTCAGACTCAATATCTTGGTCCTCAACCCATGTATGTGAAGAACTATCAGTTTTATAACCCCTATGGACATAATCCTCCGGGACAAAACATATGGGGGTATAATTTCTCTCAACCTGGGTGGAATCCTAATACTGGTCTTTATCAACAACCTACAATGCCTTTTAATCCTCAATTACCTTTCCTTGCTATGTTGGAACTGCCTGATGTGTTGAAGTTAACTAATGATCCTATCCTTCCTAATCCATATTGGCCCCTAGTTCCGACTAAATTTCCTGGTGATTGTCCCAAATTTGAGGGCAAGTCCAGAGAAGACCCCCAAGCGAATATTATGACGTACCATCTTTGGTGCTCCTCTAACTCTTGTGTTAACGATTCCATTCAACTCTATCTTTTCTAATGGACTCTCACTGGTGTCGCTGCCAAGTGGTACATTGAACTATCCCGCAGCGTCTTCCGAGATTTCAACTCTTTAGCCATGGCATTTCTTACGCACTTTCAGTTACCATTTCGGTATGAAACTGGAACACTCTTCCTCACATCCTTGAAGAAAGATCAAGCTACTCATATCTCTGATCATATTCATGAATGGAGGCGTCGTCGTCGTTTGATCAAGTTTGAGATTCCTAATCAACTTCTAACTGATTGGTTCACTACCTCCTTCGTTGCTTTGATTGCTAAGGACATTGCTATGAGGGCATATGTTACTGAGAAACAAGCCATCGCTCGTGTCCAGTACCTTGATCTCGTGTACTCTTAGTTCGGCACATTGTATGAAATCTTGCCTGATGCCCCTCAACCTAGAACTTCTAAAGCACCGACGACACCATCCGTCGACGGTATCATCGGTTCTGTGTCTCAGACTTCTCAGAAGTCTTCTCCAAATCTTGCGAAGCAAAAATATTCTACTTCCAATGATATTTCTTCTCAGCCACCTCCGAATTCTGGTCAAACCACGAAAGTGAATGTTATATAGTCCAATCCAACGGATAAAACTTCCAAAGGTAAAAAGAAGGGTAAAGCTAAAGCCAAAGCCGATACCCCGAAATAGGATTCTCAGAAATCTCGTGCTGATGATGGTTCACCGAGAAAACCGAAGTACCGTTGTTTGATTTGTGACAAAGATCATTTCATCGAGGACTGTCCTCGATGGCCTGAAGTGAGTCGATTTCTCAAAGGCACCCAAGGCACTCTGGTTGTTCTTAAAGAACCTTTCCCATCACAGCAAACTCAATTGGTGGAGCAACCTCAATCCTCCACCCCATTTGGCTCTCATGTTTTCATGATGAACGATCCTGCATTCATTTCTATTGCTACCTTATCGAAATATTATACCGAACCACGTCAGGTAGCAGGGAAGGAAATCATTGATGGTCTTCCTCCCCTGCATGCTTCTGGCCCTTTTCAGATTGAAATACCCAATACTGAGCCCGTTGTACGACCACCTTCCAAAGGTGTACTCCGTAAGTCTTCCTACAATCATAGCACCCGTGCTTCTCAGCATTACAGTATTGTTGAGGATTTAGCTCAGGCGCCATCTTCTATGTCTGCATTGGAAGTACTTCAGATTTTTCCTCTCAACGGAAGGCTTTCTTATCTGCCATCGGTGGGGTTGATCTTATCAATTCGAGCCTTATCACTTTCGATTTGGAAAATTTCGTCCCATGTCTCCCTCACCAGCTTGCGTTGATCATCCAAGTTAGGATTAATGGAAATAATATCCATTGAGCGGCCATGGATGAGGGTGCATCGACATGCGTCATGCCATATTCCTGTTGGAAAGCCATCGTCTCTCCTACCCTCACTTCATCTCCAAACGCTTTAGAAGCTTTTTATGGAAGGGAATCTCGCCCTCTTGGTGTTCTCACTAGTTTACTTATTACGTTACAAGGAAAAACAGTTAACGTTGAGGTTGAAGTCGTTGACGCCAAGCTCAATTAAAATCTTCTCCTCGGTTGCAATTGGACTAACGCCATGCTGTGTGTTCCGTCCATGCTCTTTCATGTTCTTCACTTTCCACACGAAGGAAAGATTATCGCTATCGATCAATTGACCTTTTTCACTTCTTCGTCTTCCAAGAGCAATGTCCCATATGTAGATCGTATTCCTACGCCTTATGAGAGCATAGGGCCATGTATTTTCAAAGATTCTGCCCTCATGGGTCTTTTTCCTCTTCCTCCACCCAACACTGCTCAGGTTAACATGATCTCCAGGTACTCTGATCCGTGGGTCATCCCTTTGCCCGAGCAGATTGATTCATTTGGTGATTCGATGTTGTTAAGCCCAATAGATATTGATTATTGTGAACTTATTTTAGCTTCGGCTCCTCCTCCTTCTGATCATGCTCCTTCGAGTATGTCTCTTGACCCTTATTCTCAATCCCCTTGGCTCGACGATTCAGATTCGCCTGATCCCTTAAAAGAGGTATTTCCCACTGATGAGGCCATCGTGGAAACTATGTCTCTTGAGGATCCTCCTTAGGATGATAGTCATCATCGTTCCTCTTTTATGCCTGGCCTTGGGGCCATCTTTAATTTTATCAATAATTTTGCTTCTCAAGTTCCTTCTCATCCGCTTCAAAGGCCCATCCTAACACACGAAGTCTTTGCGGAAGGTAACTTGGGAAACATCACACAACTGATGCCTATCGACATCTCTGTCAAACCAGGGGTTGTCGAGAACATCCATATTTGTGTGACCTGTTCTCTTGATGAGATCGAGGTCTATACTAGTCTCTTCCTGCAAGTTTCGTGAAGTTTTCGCTTGGTCTTACGAAGAAATTCCTGGCATTGATCCGAGTATAGTAGTGCATGAGATTTCTACTTATCCTGGTGCGAAGCCTGTTCGCCAGCATCTTCATCCCATGCACCCTAGAAAGGCGGCCGCTATTAAAGGTGAAGTTGAAAAAATTCTTAGAGCTAGTTTCATTTATCTGATTCCCTTGACATAATGGTTTCTAATATCATTTATGTGGATAAGAAACAGGGTACTATTCATGTCTGTGTTGATTACCGTGATATCAACCAAGCTTTCCCTAAGGATAATTATCCCACTGCTTTATTGACCAAATCATTGATGACTGTGGTGGGAGTGAGATTTTTTCCCTTATGGATAGGTTTTCTAGGTACAACTAAATTAATATTCTTCTGGCCGATCAACACAAGACTGCCTTTATATGTCCTTGGGGTACTTTTGCTTATAAAAAGCTCCCTTTGGATCTTAAAAATGTTGGGGCTACATTTCAAAGAGCAATTTCATATGCTTTCCATGATATCAAGTGCATTGTTCAACCTTACCTAGATGACCTTTCGGATCATTCGACTAAGCGTAAAGACCACCCAGACCATCTCTGTCAAATATTTCTTTGTTGTCGACGCTATAACATTCGGCTCAATCCGCATAATTGTGTTTTCTGCATTAATTATGGTAGGCTCTTAGGGTGTATCATCTCTAAAGATGGAATTCGTATTAATCCGCTCAAATTTGAAGCTATTTTTAATCTCCCCTCTCCTTCCTCCATACATCAGCTATAGATTCTGCAAGGGAAAGCCAACTTCCTGTGCCGTTTTATATCTAACTATGCTAAAGTGGCCAAAGGCTTTACGCGATCACTTAAGCAACGTTTCTCGTTCCTCTGGGATGAGATTGCCCAAAAATCCTTCGATGCACTGAAGAGGTTGCTTATCAATGCTCTTCTGCTACGTCCTCCCAATTATCATCATGATTACACCCTTTATTTGGCTATTGTGTTTAGTACTATTGCCATGGTTTTGGTGCAAGACGAAAATGATGGTGACAAGCACATCATTTACTATTTGTCTTGTAATATTCTCAATACTGAAACATGTTATGCACATGTCGAGAAGTTTTTGTTGGATGCTATTCAAGTTGTTCAACGTTTTCGTCACTATATTCTGTTGCGCACAGTGACCGTGATCTTTTATTGCAACCCCATGACTTATATATTGACTCGTCAATTGTAGGGGGGGGTGGGGGGGGGGGGAATACTTGAAGTGGATTGTTATCCTCCAAGAGTTCGATTTGGAGTTTACTACTGCCAAATTGAAGAAATCATAGGTTTTCACCGACTTGATTTTCTCTCTCCCTTCTGATTCTGCTTCGTCTGGTCGGAGGAACGCATTCCAGACAACACACTTTTTCTTATTAGCACCCTCGATCCTTGGTACGGTGATATCATCGTATATCTTAAGACTTCCACCTTCCGATCTAAGTTGACGAAGGATGCTCGTCGATGCATCCACCATCATTCTCAACCTTATCGCATAGTCGGAGATACTCTCTACAGCTTCGGAATTGATTCTATTCTTCGCCGGTGTTTGACGCTCGAGGAGGCTAAGAAGGTCCTCAATGATTTCCACTCTGGCGCTTGTGGCGGTCACATGTCTGGATATGCTACTACATGGAAGATTATTCGTGCTGGTTATTTCTGTCCCACCATCTTTAAAGACTGCATTGTTGATGTTTGTAAGTGTCACGATCGCCAGATTTATCAGCGCAAGATGCGCATGCCACCCACACACCTTCATCCTATCATTGTCGTTAGTCCCTTTGTAAAGTGGGGCATCGATTTTATGATGTGTAACCCTCACTCGACAGGGGGGAATGCTTATATTATCATCGTCGTTGACTACTTCACGAAATGGGCCAGAGCAATGCCTACACTTATAGCTGACGGTAAGACAGCATCACAATTTCTATTTAATCATGTCATTACTAGGTTTAGTGTCCCTTAAGCCATTGTTATCGATCATGGTTCTCATATTCGTCATTACATGATGGTTGAGTTGACTTCTAAGTTGGTTCTGTGTCACAATAGCTGAACACCACACTACCCTCAAGCCAATGGCCAGGTTGAAGCTGTGAACAAGGTTATTGTCACTATGCTTCAACGTACGATTGGGATGCACAAGTCAAACTAGAATATCATGTTGTTTTCAGCTCTATGGACTTACCAAACCTCAGTGAAGGATGCGAAAAGATTCACTCCATTCCAGATTGTCTATGGTCTAGAAGCTACCCTTCTGATTGAATGTGAAATCCCTTCTCTCAAGGTAGTTGTTTAATTGTTGCCTAATACTTCACCAAAAGAAGAGTGTATTCTATATTTAGAGAGGCTTGATGAAACTCGTCGCTTGGCTTCTCTTGCCATAGAAGCACCAAAGACGCGGGTCAAAGCTCATTTTGACCAGTCAGTTTCCCCTCATTCCTTTGTAGAGGAGACCTCGTCCTCCTGTACAACCAAGCTCACAATAAGCTGGGGGTAGGAAAATTCCAACCCATGTGGCATGGGCCCTATATTGTTAAGCGTGTTTTGCAGAACGGTGCTTATGAGCTAATTTATTATGAAGGTTACCCTCTGGATCAGCCCATAAATGGGTCGTACCTCAAAAAATACTATGCATGAGTTTCTTGTGCATGTTTCTTTTGTACATAGGTGTTTTTTTTTTTTCATTTTTGTACATTTTTGGCTTTGTGTGATTTGTGTTGTGTCATTTCTTATTGTGCAAATTTATGTTACTCCTTATGTCGATTTCGCGGATGGTACCTCCCGCAATATCCAGAATATATATTCTGCAGCCTGGGTGATTTATAATCCTGATGGTGAGTTGATATACCTTAAAGGTATTTCTCTAGGACGAACCACAAACAATTTCATTGAATATAGTGTTGTCATTGAACTCTTAACCGAGGCCATTGCCTTCGACATTCATGCATTGATTGTTAACCTAGACTCTCAGCTTGTTGTTCTTCAACTTAATTGGCATTATTCTGTTAGAAATCCTCAAATATTAAGGTTGTACTTACGTGTTCGTTTACTAAAAAGACATTTTTATTATATCACATATCAACATATTCTTAGACGAATGAATGTGTTAAACATTTGTGTAATTTGTAAAGCATCATCATCACATGATTCGATTCATACAGGAAAATAGGCATATATATATATATATATATTGAGTGTTTGCATCCACGTGCATCATAAGTTCAAAAATTATGTATGTTTTGGTTACATCCTAAGACATCATGTCTCTCAAAAAATATGCAGAAATAAAAGCCTAGGTGTCTAATCAGCATGATGCTCATGGTAGCATGTCACTACCTCCACGAGCTGCCTCAATAAGCAGTGAACACGTTTTGACACCCCTGTAGTGTGTCTCTAGTACCCGCAACGAACATCATCAAATCTCGCATAGTCTGAGATTCTACTAGTGAGTCCCTCCAGGTTGCATACAATTTACTCCTCCTCGCTTCCCTCACCATGAGGGGCCACATCAAAATCACGAGGAATCCGCCATGCTATTGGAGACATTCTTGCAGATCTTTATGGGCCAACATCTGAAAATACATGTATTAACATCAGAACATATATAATAATAATAAATCATAATGCACAACAAAATAAATAAATAAATGAGTCTTACCTAATGCTTCATCCCAATCCTCTCCTGCGGGGAGTGGGAGATCCGCATCACTGGTAAAGTCCGTGCCAGAATGGGGCAAGTTCTCCACGATAATCAATTGTCAACGGAGCCACTCAAAGAACTCTGATCTCCAGGACATCTGCTGACCGCCTCCTGATCTTGGCATCAAAGCAGCCCAACAGACCATCTGTCGCTCTTGGGCTAGTGGTGTGGGAACTATCACTTCCTGACGTTGGAAAATTTGTAATCGTTCCAAGATGAATGGTACCAGGATGGACCCATATCCGAATTGTTTTAGCTTACCATTCTTGCATTTTGTCAGTTGGTGCTTCATATTGATAGTTACTGCCTCTGCCTAGTTGTAGAGAGTGGGTTCTATACAATCTACTGCAACAAGTAACTGTGTTTTTGTGGCCTCATGCGGAGCTTGAGATCCAGTAGCTCGTGTGATGGTGTGTAGCACTACTTTTAGAGCCAAATCAGGAATGGTTTGGATATCCACCTTCTCGCTTTTAGATCTTTTCCTTGCCCCTCGACACACTCTGTCAATGACCATGCTCACGTTTTCCATTGTGGGTCGAGTACCTGTCAGGATTGGTATTGCCCCCCTCCATGACAATCCAATTATGAAGTAAACATCCAAGACCTCAATCTCTAGCTCCTGGTCATGAATTATGAATCTTTCCTGATCAATGTCCCATACAATGATCAGGTACTATAATAGCTCTGGTTGATCTCGGAGACATGGTGCCATGAAGAATTTATTAAGTCTGCTGTCCCTGAGAAGATCCATGCATCTTACATTGCCCAAGGCTTGCTAATCTTCTTCACCTTGTTCTCGTTCCTTCCATTCGATCACCATTTTGATTTTTCACACCTGCAAAAACATCAATGTGGTTGTCATTAGTCAAATTATTTTCTATTGAAATGTTTGAAAGATTGGTTGAATGCTAAGATAAAATTTGTGGTTGTAGTTGGCGCACCCCCATTTGTATTCCAGGCAGGTTGGCGCGGGTCCGTGCTCGATACCCCCGCCGATCGTCACGCCCTAATTTGAAAAAAAATCCCTCCACAGATCTGAAAAATAGATTGCAGGCAATGAAAATTATATCAAAATGCAAGTAAGGATATGAGCTCTTACCAGAAAAGATGAATTCACGATTGGCCTTTTGGATTGTCCGTTGTCAACCTCGCAAAAATCACAGTGAAAAAGGGTAAAAAGTGCTCACAAGAGGTAAAAGTGAAAAGTAATTTATTTTTGGCATTTTATAAAATTTTCAGAACCCTAAATAGGTTTTTGAGCATATTTTTCTATTTTATCTCAAAAAATGGGTTTTTCGTGCGTTTTTTGTGCAGCAACAGGTCCTCAACGTGACGGCGATGAAGTAATGAGTTGTATTTTATACTTTTTCAGACTCGGTAAAAACACGAAAAATTCACCCCTAGAGTCATCTTTCAGCTCTTTTCTGACTCTCGAAAATTGAAAAGATTGTCAAGACTCTTGGCGTTTTGAACTCGTTAAAGGCTGTGAAACGACATTTACCCAATATACATTTACCCCTTTTTCGAGTTAGGATAGATTATTTATGAAAAAGGAATACCTTAGCCTATAGTGACTAAGAGGTTCTCTCAGACATAATTTTCTACCTTTTTGGATCTGTGAGACTACCTACGAAAAGGGACCTACTAGATTTTTCTTTTCTTCTTATTTTTAAACTCTCTAAACATGAAAAGACGTCGAGTTCTTCCTTTGTCAGACTCGTTAAAACCTAAATGACAACGGAAACTGTCACCATGACGTAACCGAGTTCCTCCTTCCTAGGGCTCATAAAATGTACTAAGATGGATTTTTCCGAAGGACGAACTTATATGACAAGCACATGCTATCCTCTTCAAGCTTGTTTTCAAAAATAATTGGGGTACTCGCCAGAAATGGTGGCGGAAAATGGAACCAATTATCAGTCTTGTCGATAGTATGTTTCTCTTGAACATGACACTCATATGTATTCGTGTCAGGTTGGGGACATCCCATTTCGTCATTTCTTGCCTCCATGGGTTTGGGTAATCTATTTTGACCTCTCATCTGCTCTTTTCCACGTCATCATGACCTCAGATCCCCTGATGTCAAATACTGCCAGATTCTGGAGTCGTGTCGCCAATATTTCAAGAGAAGTTTCCTTCTACAGTTTTCAACCTTTGATCCTATTTTTGGTCTTGATTCACTATCATCTTGTTCCTCTGTCTCATGTTGATGATGTGGGAAACATTATGGCCCTCCTTCTACCATCTCACTTCCTGTCGACTTCAACTCATTATCCAGGAAGTTGATCTAGAGACTCCCTTCCGGTACCTTGGAGCTTGAATGCCTCAATGGATGGTTCTTTGCCTTTGATGACAGGTCCTCATCATTGGCCTTCGATCGAGTGATTCCGCGAGTGTTCGATGCCAGCTCACTATTCACATTCCATGGATTGTATTAGTTGTACCTTGAGAGCCATTATCATTATTGGTGATTTCTCTCGCACATGTTAACAACCTTTATCACTATATGGTAATCAAGTTACTTTCTTTCACGTTCGACTTCAGCTCACTCATTCACATGCTTGAATTTGTACTTGTTCGAGTCAAGATGGAGCACAAGACCCTGGGTTTTGTTTGATAAAATCCAGGCTATGAGAAGATTTGGTTTACCATGACTATATGCATAAATCTTTTGATTAGATGGTTGCGACCATACCTGAGTCTATTTCTTGATATTTTTTGTTGGATGGTTGCGTCCATACCACAGATCTTGTTTTTATATATGTACTCTATTATGGATGGTTGTGCCCATGCCACATAATCATGTATCAGAGATATCAATTGTACTTGTACTTGCAGGTCTTCCGACGATGGTGTTTGTTTTGAACACATTCTCGTAAAGAATTTCACTCCTCCCTCTCTCTCAAACCTCATGCTTTAGGGGGCATCTGTTACATAGTATTTTGTCACCATCCTTGCAATCCCCATCTCGAATATTGGAGGACCATTTCAGGGACTTCTATGTATTTTTATACCTTGCAAAAAGTGCCATTGCATCCCTTGGCATGTGAAGAACATTTTCTCTGTTGACTATTCTTGAAGCAGACTCTCAAAACCACATAATTTTGGGTCGGCTCTGGTAGGCAGTTATGGCCTCGCGCCCATTGGCGCTCTGTCTCAGTGGACTGCCCGCCGAGCTATTTTTGGAAAGTTTTTTAAAATAGAAACAAAGTTTCCATGCTCAACCACTCCGTGAGCGGAGTCGTCATGGTTTTTTTGACTGAATAACGTCGAATTCCTTCCTTTGGCTTCTTGTTTCCTACATTTGAGAAACTTCCCAAAGGATAAGGTCTCCCTCCACCTTATGAGGGATCCCAAACCACCTCCTCCTCTCCTATAAATACATCCTTCTCACATAGTTTCAGCTAGCTGAACAATCCTTACTATAGCTGGTGTGAGAATAAAGAAAAGAGGAACCCTTTTCCGAGAGAGAGTTTAGGCCCATTGCCTCACCAAGTTTGATCCCCGACGAATGCTTGAGACATGTTTGACTGGACCCGTTGAAGGAGGCTGCAACGTCAAGGATTTTTGGTTGTAAACTTCTTCTCTCTATCTTAAATACAAGACTGGTTTTTTGGTTCCAATTTTGTGTTTGATAATATGCAAAGTGTTTTGATTCTCCTTGACCAAGCAAATAGCTATATATGAAAATGTGTTTTCATATGTTATCATCGTTCACTTGATCCTTGTGCAGGTACACGGATATTTTTACTAAAAGACCGTGACGTGTGAAAAAAAATCAGTAGATCACTTGTGCAAATGAAAACAGAAGCGTTGGACCAAGGTAGGCGATCTATCCTAACTCGTTTTCATTCATTAGCTAGGAGTCTGAAAGTCCAGCTTGCTCCCTTGTTGTTAAACGGACTCCAGGGCTAGAGGGATCGCCTCTGTCCATAGAGGGGATTTACCTGCACAACAGTAAGCTTCTTATTATTGTACTTTATGTATATGATCTTATTTTGATAGGTGATTAGCAACTCATAACTTCTTGCAAAGAAGATCTTGCAAGAGAGTTTGAGATGAAGGACATGGGACTCCTTCACTATTTCCTTAGTTTGGAGATATGGCAGCGGGATGGGGAGATATTTGTTCCTCAAGGCAAGTATGCCGAAGATATTTTGAGGAAGTTACACATGGAGAGTTGTAAACCCATGGAGACTCCTCTTGCAAGAAACTGGAGGAAGGGGGATGCTACTTCAAGTGAGGTAGTGGATGCTACTGTTTACAGGAAACTTGTCGGTTGACTCCTGTACTTGGTGAACACACGACCAGACATATGCTACGCTAAAAACCAACTTATTCAAGCTATGGTTAAGTAGACAAAGATTTTTTGGAAGGCGAGGAAGCATGTCTTGAGATATCTCAGGGGCACTAGAGAGTATGGATTATGGTACAGACGGAAATAGGGAGTGAAGCTTCAAGGCTTCACCGATGAAAATTGGGCAGGCAGTCCATCAGACAGGAAGATCACATCAGGAGGGATATTCAGCATAGGATCGACAATAGTTTCTTGGTACAGCAGGAAGCAGAGATCAGTTGCACTCATTTAAGCCGACGCAGAGTACATTGCAACCATTCAGGTGGCATGTGAGGCCATATGGATGAGGAAGATACTTGTTGGTTTGTTTGGTCATCAGATGGATCCTATGGTGACACATAGTTATAACCAGGTTGCATAAAACTCTCGATTAATCCAATATTCCATGACAAGTCCAAGCATATTGACATCCAGTACCACCATCTAAGAGATTGCGTTCAGAGACGCATTATGTTACTTTAGGACATTCCCACGGAGGATCAAGATGCAGATATTTTGACGAAGGCACTCGCCAAGAGAAAATTCGAATACCAAAGAGGTAGGATTGGGGTAGTTGATAATCCATTTCTTGTTGAGAGGGAGAGTTGAAAAGTCAACAAGAAATGTGTGTCTAATTTAATTTTCCCTTTATTAAATTGGACAATAAATTGTAATATTATCTCATAAACAACTTGTAATTGTTAACTGAGTATGATAGACTCAGTTAGCTCATGAAATTCGAGTTGAGGGTGGCATGTAGAGCGATTCTATTTTTTTTAGAGTCCAAGTTGCAGTTAGTGTATTAGTTTAATGCATGAGAAACCAGTTAACTCAATTAAGTGAGTTACGGTCAGTCTAACTAGTTGTAATTGATTGTTGCACTGGTGAGAGGTCAAGTGCATTAAATCAAATTTAATTTACATGCAGTGATCTGTCAAGTGACTAATGATTTAATATTAATAGATGCATGCATGTCAGTTTTAATGAAGACCCAGTTGAGACAGAGTTTAAAGGGATGTCATCTATCAGTTATATTATTAGTAGATTGTTGGTGTGCAATTAGACAACCATAGGATTTCACATGATGTTTTGCGTAGTTTTAGAAGATTGAATTTCCTAATTAATAGGATTCAATTGTTCTTAGAATTGCGCAAGCAAGGCAGGTTGAGCAGAGGCAGGAAATTGGCTAAGTGTAGTGTTGGTCGATTTTGACCGGATCAGTGTGAGACAGTTGGTAGAGTGTAGCAAACTCTTATGAGAATAGTGCATTGTATTGTTTCATGATTCCTTGGTTGATTATAAAATAAATATAAATGGGTTTTGAGTAGCAAGCTTTCCCCAGGAAAAATATATGTGTTGTGCGATTGATTTTCTTCTTTCTCTTACTTGGTGTGATTGTGTGATCGTGTTTAATTTCCGCAAATTAATTGTAGAAGGATTCGGTATCTTGCTCTAGAATATTGCATGATCGGATTGAATCCATTGGTATACATATTTTTTGTATAATTTCTGCATTACAAGCCTCGTAATATACCCAGCTCACACGCGGGATCCTAACACATGACTTAAGCTACAACAAAAAATATGTAACAATTTTGAAATTTCCATGTTCCATCTTGATTTTTCCGCAGATGGTGCAGAATATCAAGAATCCTGGAAATAGGTTTGTGAAAAATATAGTAATTTACTTGGATATCAAACCATTTCCCAAAATTCAATATGGTCGCAAAGTTACAACAGGTTCTTCGAAACAGTTTGGTATAAAATTTCTACAAATCTGAGACTGGAAAAAATTCTAAGCAATCATCTTTGGGCATGATTTTCAAGGCCATGGAATCTAATCAGGAAAATAAAAAAGAGGTTATTGTTGATAATATAGCTAGTTAGGCTCCATATAAACAAATCCCTAAAATACATTATGGTTGAGAAGATATGGTTAGTTCTTTATCACCAATTTTGGATAAAATTGCAAAAAAACCAGAATTATGAGATTTTCCTCTAAAATTGTAAATTCGTTTCCTAAGTTTAGGGGATTGTATCTTATCCTTCATCAATGTATTTTATGTATAAATAAAGCCTCAAAGGTCAAAGGTAGGAGTTGTTCATTATTGTAATAAAGGAGATCAATGATTAGTTTTTGGAGAGATTTAGAGAGTTGATTTGTAACAGAGATTTTTGATGTGAATATAGAATTGATGGTTGATGAATTCTGGTACGTCTTCTTAGCTTGATCTAATATTTTCTTAGCAGCACTAACCTCCTAGGAAGGGCCCCTAGGTGTGGGTAAGTGTTGCTATGCTTCATGTGTTTTGTAGATTAGTCTTACATCTAGCAATTTAGTTTTATTTTGCAATGAGTTTGTAGAAATTATACAATATGCATGTATATCTTGGATTCACCCAATCTAACAATGTACTAAATTTAAATATTGAATCGTTTCTACAAATATTTTGCAGAATTAAAAACACAATCACTAATCACATGAACATGAAGAAAGATCAATCACACACAACAATGATAATTTTTCGGGGAAAGCTTACAGCTAAAAACCCCACTATCTTCTTTTGTATATTAAGCATGGATCATGAAACAATTACATACAAAAATATTCTCACAAGAGCCCTCCAGTACTCATCTAATTTCCTCACACTGTCATATGCAAAACTGACCAACACATAGCCAATTCTCGGCCTCCAGACAACCTGCCTTGCTTGGGAAATCCCTGATGGTAAAGATTTCTAACAGATAGGAATTCTTGGCTGCCTTCACTACACAAGTATAATGGGCAGTGACTCCAATTGGTGTTTTCCTGCATGTGTGCAAGCAGATAATCCTACAACTAATAGTCAACCTCCCTTTCACCTATAACTCAACTGGGTCTCTACTGGATCTGACATGCATGCAGCTAATAGTAGTAAATCCTCAGTTTCATGTGAGATCACTGATTGTGAATTAATTAATATTTAATTCACTAGATATATCACTAGTGTATCTTCAGTTACAAGTAGCACAACTGAGTTAAATTGATTTACAACTTGCACCAACTCATGCACCACTGCACTTCGAACTCAGTTACAACTAGAATTACTCTGCATGCCTCACCAACAACCTCTTACTCGAAATCCACTAGCTAACTCAATTTATCACTTTCAGTTAACTCATTCAAGTCCACATTAGAATATAATACTTTTTAATGTCCATCTTAATTAAGCGATAATAAAAATATGCATGCACCATAAAATAGCACTGTGGGCCCCACCCTAGTCTGGGTGCTTAATGAAACCAAATGCTTAATGCACTAGACGTGGGCGTTGAATCTCAACACTCCCTCTCAACAAGAAAAGGATTATTCTTCACCCCGATCCTGTCTCCATGGTATTCAAATTTTCTCCTAGTGAGCACCTTCATTAGAATATCTGCATCCTGATCTTTCATAGGAATGTACTGAAGCAACATGATCCTTCTCTGAAAACAATCTCTGAGATGATGGTACCGGATATATATATGCTTGGACCTATCATGAAACACAGGATTAATCGAGAGTTTAATGCAACTCTGATTATCACAATGAATCATTGTCGGATCCATCTGAGAACAAAATAAAAACCAAGATCTTTCTCATCTAGATAGCCTCACATGTAGCTTGACTTGCTGCCATGTATTCTGCTTCCGCTGAATTGAGTGCCACGAATTGTTGTTTCCTGTTGTACCAGGAAACTGTTGTCGATCCAATGCTAAATGTCCCCCCTGATGTGCTATTTTTTTTCAATGGACTGCCACCCCCATCTGCATCCGTGAAGCCATGCAAATTCACTCCATCTGTTTGTTTGTACCATAGACCATACTCTTATGTGCCCCTCAGGTATCTGAGGACATGCTTCCCCGCCTTCCAAAAGATCTTGGTAGGCTTAACCGTAGCTTGACTCAACTGGTTAACTACATAGAAAATGTCTGGCCTCGTGTTCACCAAATACATTAGCAAACCCACTAACTGTCGATAGACACTAGCATCCACTACCTCTCCAAAAGTAGCATCCTCTTTCCTCCAATTTCCTGGAAGGGGAGTATCCATGTGTTTGCAGCTCTCCATGTTAAAATTACCCAGTATCTCCTTTTCATACTTGTCTTGAGACACAAAAATTTCACCATCCTGTTGTCATATTTCCAACGCAAGGAAACAATGAAGGAGTCCCATGTCTTTCATGTCAAACTCCCTTGCAAGATCCTCCTTGCATGACTGTATCAGCTGCTCATCACCAGTCAAAATTAGATCATCAACATAAACAACAATGATCAATAGCTTACCCTCAACCATAATATGGTACAGGTTTGCATCTGCTTCACTTTTGGTGAAGCCCAGTCCGGTGAAATAACTGTCTATCTGAGTGTACCAAGCATAGGGTGCTTGCTTCAGCCCATACAATGCTCTTTTGAGCCTGCACACATGCGACTCATTGTTGAAGATTTCGAAACCTTCAGGTTGCTTTATGTACACCTCTTCCTCAATGATCCCATTGAGAAACACAGTTTTCACATCCATCTGATGAATGCGTTAGCGCATCTGTGTTGAGAGTGCAAGGTTGGGTCTTATGGAGGAGTACCTTGTGACAGGCACAAAATTCTCATCATAATTTATCCCCTCAATCTGTGAGAATCCCCGGGCCACAAATATGGCCTTGTATTTCTCCACACTCCCATCAGCAAGTTGCTTTACCTTGTAGATCCATCTCTATCCAACCACTGATTTGTCGACCGGCCTTGGGACTATTTCCCATGCATTGTTCTTGACAATGGAGTCATACTCCTCGACCATTGCATCAACCCAAGTAGGCTTCCATAATGCTTCCTGAAAGGAAGATGGTTGAGTCACAATACATTTGCTCATAAGAGCCATGTATCTAGTGAATCGGTCAGTAAACTGTCCCTATCTACGCTGTGAAGTAGAGGCTCCTACATTATGTGCAGCATCAAGTCTCAGCCTATCAGCTTTCGTGGTGAACCTTCTACCATTTCTTATGGATGGCTCTACATGAGTGTTTTCTCACTCCATGAACCTCCTCATGTGGTTGATCCACATCTTGACACTCATCCTTGGGAACCAGCAGTTCCTCCTCTGCATGCAAGTCCAGCTCCCTCTCAAGGGACAACCGCATGGCTTTCATTCTGTTGTTTGGAAAATACACACAATTATGGGGTTTTTCAGTGTACCCCAGAAAAATCCCAACCTTAGTTGTTGGCTCCAACTTCTTCCTGGCGTCCTTGGTCACATGCATATAAACAAATGAGCCAAATATATTATAGTGTGAAACATCAGGTTTCTTACCAGTGAAATCCTCTTCAGGTGTACTCATGCCAAGTACTCTATGAGGACAACGGTTTTGCACATGCACCGTTGTATTGCATGCTTCCGCCCACAGATGCATCTGTAGGCCTTGATCATGCAACATAGCTCGTGCTGCACCCACAATAGTTTTTTTCTTCCTCTCTATTATTATGACATCCCTCTCCGAGCTGGGAAGTCTAATGATAAGGAGCTTCATTCTGCAAAGCAAATACGACAAGAACCGTATAGACTATCACAGCCCCTTTTTCACCTACCGGAACCCTTGAAAGGGCTAAAAATACCCTTTTTTCTTGAAAAGCGCTCATTTTAACATATCAGGCCTTAAGCCCCTTTCGCTTAAGCCCAAGCCCCCTTTCCGCCATGAGACCAAGCCCCGTGACTGAGTGCTCAGCCCATCAGCGATCGCACATCGCTCTTTCCAAGTTCTCGCTTCCAAGTTTGTTGTTTTGCCGATGGCCGATCCTCCGATAAGATCCTGACCGTTGATCCTCCAGATCCGACGACTCCATCACGCTTCACCTATGCATCGCACATCGCATATCGCTCTTCCCTATTTCCATCTGCCTTTTATATTTTTCCACCGATGTGCAAAAACCCGACACAATCTCCACCGTTGATCTCCTCCCAGATCCAACGGTCATCGCTCTGTCGCGCTTCACCTATGCATCGCACATCACATATCGCTCTTCCCCATTTCCATCCGCCTTTAATATTTTTCCGTCGATGTGTGAAACCCTGACGCAATCTCCACCGTTGATCTCCACAGATCCAACGATCCTCGCTCTATCGCACATCGCAGTAGTCCACTTTCACTCTATATTCAGTCGTTGATGTTCATTCCCCGCCGATATAATCTAAGTCGTTGATCAATATCAATCCAACATCTATCAGGCCCCCTTCATTTATCCATTTGTCATCCCCCACGATATGATCTGGATCGTTGATCCTCCTGAACCAACGGTCGGCATTGTCTCGCTGTTTCACTGTCCTCCGCCCCATTCACTCATTTATGCGAGATCGCAATGCATTCTAGACAGTTGTTCATCCTAATCCAACGGCCCAAACTACTCCCACCTTTCTTCCTCCTGCACATACTTTCTCCCTTTACGTTTAATCTCCACCGTCTAATCAACCCAGATCTACGGCGCAGGTTCAATGCAGGGGCACCAGACCAAAGTGCCCCGTACTCCTTAGTGCCCCCACAGTTGACTCCTTTGACTGCGGAGGATCTTCATCCATTGGTCCATATTCACTGCGGAGGGACTCATCTGTACCTCCAAGTAACCCCGCAAATGATCATCCTGCTACATGAAAAAATTGCTGACGTCATTGCCGATCCCACCCGACCGCGCAGGTTCGTCCATCGCATTCTTCCTCCGTCGTTGATCTAGATTGCTATGATCAGACAGTCTGCGTTCATTTTCGCATTCATTTCATCAAATAACCTGATCACGCTGTTTCCACGCGAAATGGGCGGTTTTGTGAGGACACGCGTCGTCCACCTAACCGTATCACGTTCATTTCTCTCATTACCACTTATCGCCTTTCACCTGCGTGAAAACCACTCCGGTTTTCCGCAAAACCACCTTTTGCATAAATTTTGTGCCAAATCAGATTTAAACCCTGTTTTCGCCATGGAAACGCTCCCGCTGCATTCCCTATATCCGCACTGCTCCTTCGCCTTTACCCAAGCCATCTGAAGCAGTCAAACCCCTCATCGCAGGATTTATTTAATTTGTTTGTTGTCTGTGCAAGTTTTCATGGCCTTTTAATGTACACATGGTCGTCTTATAGCCAATCACAGTGGCTCGAGGTCGAGGATGAAAATCCTCCATGCCCAGGAAGTAGAGAAAAAAGATGTGAAGGGTCAGTTTCATGTCCCAGTCGATAGATCATGACCATTGGCCAATCTACAAGACCCTCCAGCGCAGAAGACCAGTCCTTCCCACGACTAACGGTATCTCTTTTGACAGTAGCAGCAGTGGCTTCGCCTCATCAAACAGCAATGATAATCCATGACGGGGCCTGTGTGGCCATTTTTACCTTATGTTATTTTCACTTTGTCATTTCGGGTGAAATCTTTAGTTCACCCCTGCAATTTTTAATTTCAGTTTAGTCAATTGTTACATTTCAGTTAGAAACGGATTTAGGCCTGCATTGTAAGATGATGAGAGGCAGCTTTACCTCATCATCATTTCTGTTTTTGATTTTGACCTGAAACAGCATACAAGTAGGCGGGGAAGATATTTTCCCAAAATATCTTCTCAGGCATAAGAATCAGAGGTTATAAAAGCAGGAAGACAACACTAACAAAAGGTTCCACATTTTCCAAAGGACTCACTAGTTCGAGTATTCTGTATGTATGTTGTATGAACTTTGATAGTTGATGTTTTAAGTTCCCGTTGGGATTCAGTAATAAGAAGTTTTGTTGGAATTGGGGATTTCTCTCTGGGTGATTCACAGTTTGTAACTCTTCTCTATGTTTTTTAATACAAATGTTCATTTCATATCTCTCCACATTGCTTGTATCTAATGCTCTAGAATGCGAGTGCTCCCATGTCTGAATGTGAATTTATCATAGCAGATACTCATATTTACTCATCCATAGCGCTTTAAATATAGCTCAGGCAGGATACTTTGTTTCATTTTCTATATCTTCCACCTTTCTTCCGATATTAACTACAATGGATTCTTATCTTTGAACGAGCCCAGATATATGGATTCTTGTCTTTGAATAAGCCTGGTTATAGTTAATATCTTACTACACCTTCTGCCACAGTCATCGCCCCCATATTACTTGACATCTGTGTGTTCATTTTAGAAGTGGGCCCCCTTTTACAGCATTATGTTTTAAAGTTGTCTGGTGCATTTACTTATTGCAGTTTGTACTCTGTTTCTACAGTTTTCCTAGTTGTTGTGTTTAAATTTGGGGTCTTCGTTCCACCCTTATTAAAAATATTCATCTCGGTGATAGTTGCATGAGAGCCAAACATTTCCAATTGCAGTCAGTTGAGTCATATGCTCCTTGCATTTAAGATGTCTTAGGCACTGGTCTTTATGCAACTCAAGGCTGTCTCTAGGAGCTATAACATCTTTCTGACGTCGTTGTTGGGGAAAGAATTTGAAGAGCTAAATCCCTGGGCCTCGACAAATATTAATACACACTTCAGAATAGGTGAGCAGGAAGGGTTGGGAGTTATAGATCCCTCACCTTGGCGACTCCACTGTCATTCAAAGGATAAATCTATTTGTAGTCCTGGCTTCCCGAAAGCCACACCTGAGGTCAGATACATCCCAGTTGAAAACACCTTCAGTGTCTAACCCAGAGAAGATTTTGCAGAAGATAGGTTGGAGAGAAAGACAATCCTCCTATACAGATATTCCCATATTCTCCCTAGAATACTCTCCATCCTCCTCTCAATTAGCTCAAGATCAAGGTCTTGATTCTACTGCAAGAACCCTTGATTATACTTCTAGTAGCTCCTCCCTTGAAAATATTGAAGTAAAATATGAGTTTGAGTCTGTAGACACCACGAGCTTCTTTCTGCATCTCACTCCCGAAGCTAAAGAAGTTAAAGAAGTCACAAAGGTTTCCGCTGCTCATATTCCAGCATTTCAATCAGCCCCTCAAGCCTTTGTTCGATATATCCCCATTGTTATACATCTCTTCCACCACCTCCTTTTACACATCATACTCTCCCACCACCTCCACAACCTATGATGGTTGTTCCTGGATTCCTACTGAACAAATATGCCCCCCTGGAATTGCCTCAGATCTTGAATGACATGCCTCAAGATTACTTAAAGATCCTACCTCATTTCATTGGAGAAAATGATACTGAAGCTTCGAAACACCTGGAAGTTTTCTGTGCCTTCGCAGAAAATTTCAATGTTGAACATTTGGATGTGGTGTTGAGATTATTTGTCCAGTCTCTGGATGGAGAGGCCAGAAAATGGTTCAAGACCTTGGGGGACCGCTCCATTAATAAATGGGAGGAGATGGAAAATGCCTTCATCAAGAAGTGGGGAGAGAAGAAGGACCACGGATATTGTCTTACAGAATTCAACGCACTCAGAAAGAGGCATAATGAAGATGTTTCTGAATTCATCAAGAGATTTAAGAAGTTATATGCCAGCCTCCCAGCTGAAATGAAGCCTCACCAGACCACTGCTAAAGTGGTGTTTGTAGCATCCTTTGAGTCAAAATCCGGATTCTCTTTAAGAGAAAGGAAGTCTGCTACTCTAGATGAAGCCCAGACTGATGCATTGGAAGTGGAAGCTAACTTCGCTTCTACGGGTAAATCAAAAGGGAGGTCAGACCATGATGCTAGGTGCAGAGGGAAAGAAGAAACATCTACCTCTAATCAAGATAGAGAGGTAGCAGATTACAAAATAGAGGAGATGAGAAAAATGATAAAGAACCTTTCGAGCAACTTGGTGAAGCTTGAGCTCGAAGCAAAGAATTCCTCATCCATACCACCTCAAGATGCTCCGAACAGGGGTTATAACCCCCAATACAAAAAGCCTCCTTTGTAAATACTACAAAGAGATCGGAAGGAGCAGCAAGACCACATACAGCCCCCACTGTATCTGGAAGGGCAGATGGATGGCCCTGCCGAAGACATCCCTGATGGGCAAGATGATCAATATATTGCTTACTCAAATGGTGATGAAGTTGAGTCTTCTTTGCAAGAAAGTGAAGGAGTGGAGCTTTCCTTGCAAGAAGAAGAAGAAAAAAACAAGTATTGCTGAAGATCCAGAGATCGATGATTACTGTAAACAATTTGTAGACTTCATGCAAGCATGGTTTCATAGAAAATATGATCTCAGGTCCTCTAGAAAGAGAACCCACACACAAGAACAAGAATAAGAGATGCCTCAGAAGGAGACAATTGTTCAGAAAGTCGGAGATAAAGGTAAGAAACCTATAAATGAACCTTTACATTCTAATGACTCCATTCCTTCTTCTTCTAAGTTGGCCTCTACTCCAAATACAAAAGTCAAGACTATCCCAAAGGAAGAAAAACCTCCAGCTGAGAGTAAAGTGCCAAAGGAAAGTCTCATAGAGAAGTCTCCCTCTGCTTTTAATCTTCAAAAAGAACTGGAAAAAGTTAAAATCCCAGTCCCCCTAACTGAAATCCTGAAACAGCCAGTCTACCAGTCTCAGGTGTCTTCTTTCATGCTGCCTCAAGGAGTTGCTCCAATCCCAGATAGTTTAAACCTCCAGGAAGAAAGACCTATGGTCATGTTCGGTCCTCATGTTGAGGAGTTAGATGCTTCAACTCCCCCTTTCTATGTATCCTTAGTAATTCATGACATGTTATTGCATAACTATATGCTGGATTCTAGAGCGTCTCATAACCTCCTGCCCATGTTAGTGATGGAACAATTGGGGCTGCAGATCACTCGCCCATATAAATATCTCTACTCTTTTGATTCTAACAGATTCAAATGTTTGGGGATGATCAAGGATTTGGTGTTAAATCTATCCCAAATCCCAGCTAAGAGCGTGGTAATGGACATAGTAGCAGCTGACATCCCATCTCCGTTTGGGATGCTGTTATCAAGATCATGGGGTACAAAAATCGAAGGATCTATAAAGTTGGACCTAACCTATGTGACCTTCCCTGTGTTTGGAGGCCAAGAAAGGAGATTATACCAAGAAACAAGGTTTGTGAAGATGGTCACTAAAGCTGATAATTCAGTGAATTCACCAGTGTACAGCAAAGAGGGTGAGTTTTCTTGGCTAATGCTTGAAGAAGACCAAGATTATTTGTAGGAACCATCTTTCTGTCAAGTAAAGGTAGAGTAGTCTTAAAGTAATGAAGAAAGTGGGGTTTGGACCTTGCACTTTGATGAAGCCAACTCAAAGAAAGGGAATGGAGCTGGGATTCTCCTTATCTCCCCTACTGGACAACTGGTCCCATTACCTTTCAAATTTGAGTATGAAGCCACGAAAAACGTGGCTGAATATGAAGCATTGCTCCTGGGTCTACAAACAGCAAAGAATATGAATATTTAGAGCTTGAAGGTTCTAGGAGATTCAGAACTCGTGGTGAGACAAGTAAGAAATCAATGTCAAGCTAAGCACCCAAGACTGAGGGCTTACAGAAATGAGGTATGGGACTTGGTAGATAATTTCTTCTTAGCATTTAATATTCAATTCATGCCAAGAGACCAGAACAGAATGGCAGACTCTCTTGCAGTAGCTACAAGTACTTTTCAACCACCTCAGAACCACCTCCTGAGGTATGAAATAGAGGTTCGCTACCATCCTTCCATCCCTGACAATGTCAAACACTAGCAAGTGTTTGAAGACGAAGAGCAAGTGAAAAGATTCATGGAGACTATTGGGGAATTCTCCAATATGGACATAGATGTTGACGAGAAGGAGACTGTGGACCTTCCTCAGAATAAATGGAAAGATACCGTAGCTGGGCACAAGGTGTTGCAGCTCAAAGGGAATGTAATACCCAGAGGACTGGTCCCTCTGGAGAGATTATTTGATAAGAATGATGTCCCAATACGGCCAAGTAAGGTTGTTGAAGAAAATCAGGTAGATGACCTGAACCTCGGCACGAAGGCTTATCCCAAGCTTGTGAAATTATCTAAGAAGGTACCCGACGAATACAAAGAGCAATATTGGAAGCTATTTCAAACATATAAAGATGTCTTTGCCTAGTCCTATCAATATTTGAAGACCTTTGATATTAGCATTATCCAACACAAGATTCCATTAAAGGGAGATGCTAAGCCACACAAACAGAAATTAAGGAAGATTAATCCTTTACTCCTTCCTTCCAATGAAAAGGAAATCAAGAAACTGTTGAAGGCTAAGATTATTGTGCCATTAAGATATTTTGAATGGGTGGCTAACTTGGTCCCAGTCCGAAAGAAGAATGGAGAGATAAGACTGTGTGTCGACTTTCGGAATTTGAACAGAGCCAAGTGCTTCACGACGTTGAGCTAAAATATAACATCCTAGAGAAACAGGCTCATGCCTTGGTCAAATCCCTGAAGGCCTTTCGGATGTATGTATTGCAGTTAGCGATAACTGCATTCGTCCCCACAACGGCTGTAAAAGACATCATGATTCAGGGAGATAGTGAAGGAAAGACAGGCAAATGGATAGCCAAGATACATGAGTATGAGTTGTAGATATGCCCCACTAAGCTAATAAAGGGACAGGAATTAGCCAATATCCTTTCTGAATCAAACTATCAGGCTTTGGGGATAAATTTATCTATGGTGGCCAATGAAGAGTCTGGGAGAGCAGATGACCAGTGCAGGATAGAAACCGCTACACAAAAGACCCATATGAAGTACCTTCTTAGTCCATGGTACAAGGAAATGGTAGAGTACCTCTTGACTCTTATATGTCCTCCAAGCTGCGACAAGACAAAGTATAGAACGTTGAAGCTAAAATCTCAGAAGTTCATCATAGAAAATGGCCGTTTGTACTGAAGAGACCCATCGAACATACTACTTTTATGTCTCATGGAAAATTAAGCAGAAGAAGTGATGGAAGAATTCCATGAGGGCATCTGTGGTGGTCACTACAACTGGAGGGCCACGGCACACAAGATTCTAAAAGTAGGCCTTTTCTGGCCCAAACTGTTTAGAGATTTTTATGCCCGGGTAAGGGCCTGTGAAAAATGTCAGAAGTTTGTTGAAAGGCAGAAGTTCGTATCTTTGCCTATGATCCCGGTGCACATAGAAAAACCTTTCCAACAGTGGGGAATTGATTTCATCGGCGAAATTAACCCTGCCTCAAGCGAGCAACACAAGTGGACACTAACAGCCACCGATTACTTCACTAAATGGGTAGAGGTCGTGCCAGCAAGGAATGCGACAGACACAGTGGTGATCAAGTTTCTGGAAGATAACATCATCTCAAGGTTTGGTTGTCCTCCTAAGATTGTCACAGATAATTCTCAGGCTTTTAAGTCTGTCAAATTTATCAATTTTTTCCAACAATATAATATTGTATTAGGACACTCTACTGCATATTATCCACAGGGGAATGGATTGGCAGAATCCTCAAACAAAACCTTGGTGAGGGCGCTGAAAAAAGACATAAATGAAAACTAGAAGAACTAGGATTCTCAGCTCAAGTTCAGGCTATGGGAAAACATAATCACTAGTAAGAGGTCAACAGGAAAATCCCCATATGAGTTGGTCTATGGTAGAGCAGCAGTTTTCCCGATACAATTGGCCTTACCTGTGGCTAGGTTCATGCAGGATTGTCAAGAGGAACCAAACGATCTTACCAGAAGGATGAATCAGTTAGTAGAGTTGGAGGAGACTCGAAGTCAAGTAAATCAGAGGTTGACTAAGTACCAAGAGAAAATGAAAGACTTGTTTGATCAGCATGCTAAAGGTAAATAGATGCAGGTCGAAGATTTGGTGCTAAGATGGGATGTAAGAAGGGCTGAAAAAGGAAAGCACGGAAAGTTCGATCCTCTATGGTTCGGACCTTTTAAAATTGTTGAAGAAGGAGGAAACAATACTTTCAGACTAGAAAATTTGCAAGGTGATCTGCTCGAAGCCCCTGTGAATGGGAAATTCTTAAAACCCTTCTTCCAGTATTGATTCAGGCTGAAAGGTTTTCTGTATGATATTGTACATTATTCAGTTGCTTTTATTATGATGTTTTTTGTTTTGATTTTCCATGAAGAAAGAAGAGAAGGAATTAAGGGACTGTGTTCGCAAGAGGAAGGCTAACAGATGGTCTGCGGAGTTCTCGACACGTTCAAGGACAAACGGGTCGTCCCCAAGTGGAGCCAATGTTGTTATGACATCCCTCTCCAAGCTGGGAAGTCTAATGATAAGGAGCTTCATTCTGCAAAGAAAATACGACAAGGACCATATATACTGTCGCAGCCCCTTTTTCACCTATCAGAACCCTTGAAAGGGATAAAAATCCCCTTTTTGCTTGAAAAGCGCTCATTTTAACAATCAGGCCTTGAGCCCCTTTCGCTTAAGCCCGAGCCCCTTTTCCACCATGAGACTAGGCCCCGTGACTGAGCGCTAAGCTCATCGACGATCACATGTCGCTCTTTCCAAGTTCCCGCTTCCAAGTTTGTTGTTTCGCCGATGATCGATCCTCCGATAAGATCCTGACTATCGATCCTCTAGATCTGATGGCTCTGTCGTGCTTCACCTATGCATCGCACATCGCATATCGCTCTTCCCCGTTTCCATCTGCCTTTTATATTTTTTCGCTGATGTGCAAAACCCCGACACAATCTCCACCGTTGATCTCCTCCCTAATCCAACGGTCATCGCTCTGTTGCACTTCACCTATGCATCACACATCGCATATCGCTCTTCCCTGTTTCCATCTACCTTTTATATTTTTCTGCCGATGTGCGAAACCCTGACGCAATCTCCACTGTTGATCTCTGCAGATCCAACGGTCCTCTCTCTATCGCACATCACGCATCGCAGTAGTCCACTTTCACTCTATATACCGCCGCTAATTTTCATTCCCCGTCGATATAATCTAAGTCGTTGATCGCAATCGATCCAACGGCTATCGGGCCCCCTTCATTTATCCATTTTTCGTCCCCCGTGATATGATCTGGATCATTGATCCAACGGTCAGCACTGTCTCATTGTTTCATTGTCCTCCGCCCCATTCACTCATTTACGTGAGATCGTGATGCATTCTAGACCGTTGATCATCCCGATCTAACGGCCTGCATTACTCCCAAATTTCTTCCTCCTGCACATCCTTTCTCCCTTTGCATTTAGTCTCCATCGTCTGATCAACCCAGATCTATGGCGCAGGTTCACTGCGGGGGTACTAGACCAAAGTGGCCCGTACTCCTCAATGCCCCCGCAATTGACTCCTTTGACTGCGGAGGATCTTCATCCAACGGTCCATATTCACTACAGAGGCACCCATCCCAAAGACCCATCCGTACCTCCAAGTAACCCTGCAACTGATCATCCTGCTACATGACAAAATTGCTAACGTCATTGCCAGTCCCACCCGACTGCACAGGTTCGTCCATCGCATTCTTCCTCTGCCGTTGATCTAGATTGCTATGATCAGATGGTTTGCATTCCTTTTCGCGTTCATTTCATAAAATAACCTGATCACGCTGTTTCCACGCGAAATGGGCTGTTTTTTGAGGACATGTGTCGCCCATGTAACCATATCGCGTTCATTTCTCTCATTACCGCTTACTGCCTTCCGCCTGCGCGAAAACCACTCTAATTTTCCGCAAAATCGCCTTTTGCATAAGCTTTGCGCCAAATCAGATTTAAACCCTATTTTCTCCATGGAAATTCTCCCGTTGAATTCCCTACCTCTGCATTTCTCCTCCACCTTTACCCAAGCCATCTGAAGCAGTCAAACCCCTCGTCACAGGACTTATTTAATTTGTTTGTTGTCTGTGCAGGTTTTCATGGCCTTTTAATGTACACATGGCCATCTTATAGCCAATCACAGTGGCTCGAGGCCGAGGATGACGATCCTCCAGGCCCAGGAAGCAGAGAAAAAATATGTAAAGGGTCAATTTCACGTCCCAATCGATGGATCATGACCATTGGGCAATCTACAAGACCCTCCAACGCAAAAGACCGGTCCTTCCCATGACTAACGGTATCTCTTTCGCCAGCAGTAGCAGTGGCTCTGCCTCATCAAACAGCAATGATAATCCATGACGGGGCTTGTGTGGCCTTTTTTACCTTATGTTCTTTTCACTTTGTCATTTTTGGTGAAATCTTTAGTTCACCCCTGTAGTTTTTACTTTCAGTTTAGTCAATTGTTACATTTCAGTTAGAAACGGATTTAGGCCTGCATTGTAAGATGATGAGAGGCAGCTTTACCTCATCATCATTTCTATTTTTTATTTTGACCTGAAACAGCATACAAGCATGCGGGGAATATATTTTCCCAAAATATCTTCTCAGGCATAAGAATCAAAGGTTGTAAAAGCAAGAAGACAACACTAACAAAAGGTTCCAGATTTTCCAAATGACTCACTAGTTCGAGTATTTTGTATGTATGTTGTATGAACTTTGATATTTTATGTTTTAATTTCTCGTTGGGATTCAGTAATAAGAAGTTTTGCTGGAACTGGGGATTCTGCTCTGGGTGATTCACAATTTGTAACTCTTATCTATGTTTTGTAATACAAATGCTCATTTCATATCTCTCCACATTTCTTATATCTAATGCTCTAGAATGCGAGTGCTCCCATGTGTGAATGTGAATTTATCATAGTAGATACTCATATTTACTCATCTATAGCGCTTTAAATATAGCTCAGGTAGGATACTTTGTTTCATTTTATATATCTTCCACCTTTCTTCCGATATTAACTACAATGGATTCTTATCTTTGAATGAGCCCATATATATGGATTCTTGTCTTTGAATAAGCCTGGTTATAGTTAATATCTTACTACACCTTCTGCCACAGTCATCGCCCACATATTACTTGATATCTGTGTGTTAATTTTAGAAGTCGGCCCCCTTTTACAACATTCTGTTTTAAAGTTGTCTGATGCATTTACTTATTGCAGTTTGTACTCAGTTTCTACAGTTTTCCTAGTTGTTGTGTTTACTTTGGGGTCTAGGTTCCACCCTTATTAAAACCATTCATCTCAGTGATAGTTACATGAGAGCCAAACATTTCCAACTGCAGTCAGTTGAGTCATATGCTCCTTGCATTTAAGATGTCCTAGGCACTGGTCTTTATACAACTCAAGGTTGTCTCTAGGAGCTACAACACTCTCTGCGACCCCATTCTATTGTGGGTTATGAGGCGCTATGAGTTCTTTTCAAATTCCTTCTTTGCTCCAGAAGTTCTTGAATTCGTTAGAGATGTATTATTCGCCATTATCGCTCCCAAGAGCCTTCACTTGCTTCCTTGTCTCTTTCTCCACTAGTTCCTTAAACTCACAGAACTTTGAGAATGTTTGATATTTCTTTTGCATTAAGAAGATCCATCACTTACAAGAAAATTCATCAATAAATATTACATAGCACTTATTTTTTGTTGTTGAAGCAACCGAGAAAGCACCACACACGTCTGTGTGAACTCTCTCAAGTATCCCTGAAGCTCGGTTTTCCTTTTCATGAAAGGTGGCCTTCACATATTTTCCCATAGTACATTCCTTGCATGTGTCTAACTGCGCAAGTGTACCCCTGGAAACAACAATAGAAATCTGTTGCATGAATTTCAAGGCTCCATGGTGAAGATGGCCTAATCGCCTATGCCATAATTCGCCCTCATCCAAGCTCACAACTTGATCTGCCTTGCCCATCATTGTTGTGCAGCCATCTACCTCTAGCTTTTAGAGATTCTTAACTCAAATCCCTATCCTCTCAGCTTGACTCGTTGTTTTATGTCACAGGAAAGCTTTTCCATCACTAAAAGCAACGTCATAGCCTCTATCCTCCAACATTGCGACTAAGACCAAATTTTCCTTCAGACCTGGTACATGCATCACATATTTTAATTGAAATGGTTTACCTGATTCCCTCTAAAAGGTAATGGTACTAATCCCGGTATCATTGTATTGTCCGTCGTCGCCCACTTCAATACGCATCTAGAGATCTTTCTCCTCCAAGTCACTGAAAATTTCCTTATCTCCTGTCATGTGAAAGGAAGCGCCACTATCCAAATACCACAAAGATCCCAATGCACTGGACACCATGCATGCGATCAATGAGAAGTCAAGCTCAAATTGCAAGACAAGGGCCTCACCAGCTGCAGATCCAGCAGCCTTATTGTTCTTCTTCTTTTGTGGACATTTAGGAGCAAAATACCCATGCTCGTAATAGTGAAAACACTTCACCTTGGACATGTCCTACTTCTTTCCATTCTTGGACTCAAATTTAGAATATAAATTCTTCCCCTTCCCCTTCCTTGCCTTGGCAGCCAAAGCACAGTTCTCTTCATCCTCATTCTTAGATGAAGATCCATCTCTGGTGTTCCGTCTAAACTAATCGTGCACCAAATCCAACCACAGTCATTCCCAACTTGGCGATTTTTCCCTTCCATTGGCAGAGTCTTGATAATTGCACCAACTCTTGGGAAGTCCTAGGAGAGCCAAGCTCAGCAAATCATTATCGGAAATTGTTATTCCAATTCTCCCCAGTTCATCCCTACATTGGAAAAACTTTTTTAGATATTTTGGAATGGTGTCACCCTTTTCCATCTTGATGTTTCTGAGTTTATCTTTGAGCGCCAATTTCCTATGGTCATTGTTGCTTTCGAATAGATCTGTCAAAGCCTTACACATTGCATATGGAGTGGGTTTCCCATGGAGGCTTGAGAAAATGTGGTCTTGTACTCCCTCCAATAGGATCCTCCTCGCCTTTGCCACTTTATTTTTCCATGCATCAATAGTTGCAACATCTGTAGCATCGGGTTTAGGAACATCTTTGTCAATGAATTCCTTCAACCCATTGTCTTCAAGTACTGCATCCATCCTATCCTTCCATGAAATGTAGTTCGAGATGCCCTCGAGTGCATAATCTAACCTCAAGCCATTGAAATCCATTTCGATCTTAAATCAACTGTAGCACCAAGAAAGTCTTTCTGCAAATTTGAATTCTATCCAGTCACAAACTCAGCCCCTCCTTCACTTCTACAATTTCCTGTGCTCTAATACCAAGTAGAAATTATACAATTTGCATGTATATCTTGGATTCACCCAAACTAACAATGTACTAAAGTTAAATACTGAATCGCCTCTACAAATATTTTGCGCAATCGCTAATCACATGAACATGAAGAAAGATCAATCACACACAGCACAAATAATTTCCCGAGGAAAAATTACAACTAAAAACCCCACTATCTTCTATTGTATATTAAACATGGATCACAAAAAAATTACATAAAAAACTCTTCTCATAAGAGCCCTCCAGTACTCAGCTAATTGTCTCACATTGTCATATGAAAAACTGACCAACACATAACCACTTCTCGGCCTCTAGACAACCTACCTTGCTTGTGCAATCCCTGATGGTAAAGATCCCTAAAAGATATGAATTATTCCTGCCTTGACTGCGCAAGTATCATGGGCACTCCAACGGGTGTTTACTTGCATGTGTGCAAGCAGATAATCCTACAACTGATAGTCAACCTTCCTTTCACCTAGAACTCAACTAGATCTCCATTGGATATGACATGTATGCAGCTAATAATAGTAAATCCTTAGTTGCATGTGAGATCACTGATTGTGAATTAATTAATATTTAATTCGCTAGATCTCTCACTAGTGTATCTTACATTACAACTAGCACAACTGAGTTAAACTGATTTACAACTTGCACCAACTCATGCAACACTGCACTTCGAACTCTGTTACAACTAGAATTACTCTGCATGCCTCACCAACAACGTCTAACTCGAAATCCACTAGCTAAATAAATTTATCACTTTCAGTTAACTCATTCAACTCCACGTTGAGAATAGATTACAGTTTAATGTCCATCTTAATTAAGGGATAATAAAAATAGACATGCACCCAAAAATAGCACTATGGGCCCCACCCTAGTCTAGGTGCTTAATGCACTAGGCATGGGTGTTGAATCTTCTTATTGAATCTCAACAAAGTTTATGTTAGATAAAACTTAGATCTTTCATGCTTTCAATTTAGTGTTTAGTACTTCTCTTTAGGTTTAGAAGTGATAATCCTTAGTGATTGGCTCTTTCCAGTGTTAATTGTTAGCATAGGCTAGAATAGGCTATATTCCTGCATTTCATGTGCTTACATCTTTAAGTCTTATGACCCCGGATTGATAATTAAATGTTGGAATTAGAATACATATAATTCCATCAACATTTTTGGTGTCATTTTCAGGGAGGTGCTAAAGGGATTAGAGCATAGTTGTTTTCACAAGTTTTCTACGTGATCTTTGTTGCAGGGCAACTAGAGGGTAGAGAGTGTATGGTAAAACGTGAGTGAAGAGCCACACATCCACTATGGTGGGGTTTCTCCAAAGTCTGATTGTCTCTAATTGATTTTCTAGTTTCTTTTCCATGTTCGTAGAATTAAAGGTAGAATAGAAAGCTTCATTTTTCCTTATTTTTCTTTCCAAGTGTGGTTTCCTTTAGATTGATTCATGGAAAGAAGAGAAGCCTAACTTGTGTGAATAGATAATTTGGTGACAACAGGGTCTTAGTAGCATGGTCGCACTTCGAGTACACGACTAGTTTGCTTGCATTTGTTTTATGTGTGTTTCCTTTTCAATTCTCTAATATTTTTAAAAAATTGGTACTTTAAAGAACTCCATACACTAATCCATGTGAAAGACAAGGATTAGCAACTGGCAAAGAAGTACTTAAGGATTATCAAGATTTTGGGAGAACTCTCTCAAATCCTAGCAGTAGCTGGGATATTTGCTTCTCAGGAAGAAAAAATCTTGACAACAGTCAAGAACTTATCTGCCTCTCCAGAAATGATAGAAGAACAACAACTCCATGAACCACATCGACAGGAAGATCTTCACCCTTGCAATTTTTTTGAAGAAACTAAAGAATCATGGACCACATATAATGGAGAGCAACCATTAGAACCTGAGATTAAAGATATTTTGACATGTATATATGTGGATCCTCTGAGCACACAAGAGGATAATCACCTAATGCTAGAATATCTACATGGCACAGTAAGGAGGATATGATAAATGAGCCAAATAAAGAGGTAAACCATAAGCATTTTGATTTTATTGAAAATTGGTTTCAAGAAACTATAAAGCCATACCATTCCTTTATTCTTCCTTACTTCTTGACATCATCATTAAAATTGTTGGTACTTCATACTTAGGTATGCATTGAGGATTATATTATGAACTTGATTATGAATGCATTTTTACACCTATTGCACACATGGTTACATTGGAAATACTCCTATACTTGAGGAGAGGAATTTATTTTTCTCAGGTAGAGTAGGATAGTAATAAATAAATAAATAAGTGTTGCATATAATAGTCTGTTTAGTTATAAAATATAGTGCAACATTTTTTTCTCATTTGTTTTGTGTAAGTGGGAATGTTAACAATTAAAAACAACTAGTTGAAAATGGGATATCTATGTTTCTATTGCATAATTTTGTTGAGGTATCTTTCAGTTGCATAGTGTTTTAATGAATATTTCCATTCAATATTATTTCCAACAACAACATGGTTCAGCTATTACTTTGCTTTCCCACTTATTAGATTTTTCTGATAGTTAGATTTGTTCATAGTTTTCCTTTTTAATAAAGTAAATTATGACCATTATGTTTGGAATCTTATGTGAAGTTGGAAATGATTGCATTACAACATTGTCTAGTATCGCATACCAATTGTCTGGCTAATGCAGGTGGATATTGGTGGCCACCCGCCTATTCCACATGGGGCCCCACCATTGTCTCTTTCAGTTTTTCAGTTTCGGCATGACTTACTATTTTTAGCAGTTTTTCGGGTCCTGAACTTCCCGAGCCGTTTTGAGGACCTAAACGACGTTTTTTGGGAAAATCGGGAGTAACATAGTTCTATGGACTGCTATTTCTCACATTTAAAGTTGTATTCCTTGGATAGATATTTCTAACGAGGTATGGTGCACGTCAAACGGAGATCGTATGCCAAAGTTACGTCCCCAGGAAGTTGAAACACCAGTTTACCAAAACGGGGTCCATAGTTTTGGCGCTTCATCTCCTAGGGTTAGGGTTTTGGATGTCTAGGGTTTTACACTATTTCTAAATAATAAATAGGCCCTCGAGCCTCATTGTAACATAGCTTAGAGGCCTGTAGCCACCACATCTCTTCTCAGAGACAAGCTACCAGTGCCCTAGCTAGTTTATTTCCATTCTGTCTGTAAGCAAATTTCAGTTCTTTTATATTAATGAAATGAAGTGTTATTTCCGATGCATCTTTGTATTTGTGGTTATTTGTGTATTCTATTGCATTCCTGCATAAATCTGGATCAATGGTATCAGAGGGGTTTTCTTTTTCTCGATCATTCTTTGCATGTCCCCAACGAGGTCATGGTATAAGGAGTTAGGGCTCGATCTGGTCACTAGTACATTTGGCGAAGATTCCAACACTTTAGTTCCAACACTTTTGACCAAATGTCAGAAATTTCCCCAAATTTTATCAACTTGTCAAATCCCGCCCACAACTTTCGCTATACCAACGTTTGGAGACAAGTGTCAGTATTGTGACACTTAGAGGTAAGTGTCAGTCTTGCGACGTTTGGAGAAAAGCGTCGGAATTGCGACGGATTGGAAAAAAGTGTCGGTCTTGCGACACATAGAGCTAAGTGTCACTATTGCGACGTTTGGAGCAAAGCATCGGAATTGCGACGCTTTGGGCGAAGGTGTCGGTCTTGCGACGGATTGGTAGAAAGTGTCACTATTGCGACGTTTAGATAAGGCGTCGATCTTGCGACACTTAGAGCTCAGTGTCGCTATTGCGACGTTTGGATAAGGTGTTTAGTAAGGGGTCGGTCTTCCGACACTTGGATTTATATTTTATTTTTTTTAAACCCGCCAAATGTAAATGTACTAGTTTGAATGTATATCCTCTGCCTTGAGTCAATTTTGCATTTAGAGCAGAATTTTAAGTTCCATCTAACATATTTATTCTTGCAAGTCTTAGATAATTCTCATTCATTTTGGAAGAAGTACGCACTTTATGCAGATGATAACTCTTCACACTACCTCCTTTATTTACTTATTTTAGTGTTTGTATTATTTAGAAGTCAAGAAGACTAGTTTCCTTTTTCCATTCCTATTGAAGTCCTTAAAAGATCCATCCTCGTCATTCTTTTGTAGTGAAACATGCACAAAAGAAAGAATTTTTTTATAACATAGATGCAGAGAAGTTTTTAGAAAACAAGAACAACTATCAGTATTGCGACAGTTATGTCAAGTGTCAGTATTGTGACGTTGATAAGGAGGCAAGTGTTGTTAGTGTTTAGGAACAATCTTAGGGTTTAGGGTTTAGGAGTTATTTTTGGTGATCGGATCTTGTCCTGTGAGGTCGCCCAACGCGAAACACATTCATAGGGGTCGTTTCGTTCGAGGGCGCCTGTATCAGTTTTGCTAAGTTGTAACCGCCCGGGTGCCTTGTGCACATTCGGGCAACCGGTTTGTCGTTTGCTCCCTTGTGGCATCATTTGGTCAGGCGTGTCGTGTCGCACCGTGTGAGGTCACCCGACCAAGTGCATTCGGGTCAGGTTGTTTAATTCGAGGGCGCCCGTATCATTTTTTCTAAATTGTGACCACCTGAGTGCCTTGTGCACGTTCAGGTGGCCCATTTTCCATTTTCTCCCTTGTGGCATTGTTCGGTCGGGCGCGCCGTGTCGCACCGTGTGAGGTCGCCCGACTGGGCGCATTCGGGTCGTGTTGTTTCGTTAGAGGGCGCCCGTATCAGTTTTTCTAATTTGTGACCACCCAGGTGTCTTGTGCACGTTCGAGTGGCCCGTTTGTCGTTTTCTCCCTTGTGGATTCATTCGTTCGAGTGCGCCGTGTTACGCCATGTGAGGTCGCCCGACCGGGCGCATTCGGGTTGGGCCATTTCGTTCGAGGGTGCCCGTATCATTTTTGCTAAGTTGTGACTTCCCGGGTGCCTTGTGCATGTTCGGGAAGCCCGTTTGTCGTTTTTTCCCTTATGGCATCGTTTGGTCGGGCACGCCATGTGAGGGCGCCAGACCAAGCCCATTTGGGTCGGGTCGTTTCGTTCGAGGGTGCCCGTATCAGTTTTTCTAAGTTGTGACTGCCCGGGTGCCTTGTGCACATTCGGGCGGCCCGTTTTCCGTTTGCTCCCTTGTGGCATCGTTCGTTCGGGCGCACTGTGTTGCACCGTGTGAGGTCGCTCGACTGGGCGCATTCGGGTCGGGCCGTTTCGTTCGAGTGCGCCCGTATCAGTTTTTCTAAGTTGTGATCGCCCGGGTGCCTTGTGCACGTTTGGGCAGCCTGTTTTCCGTTTGCTCCCTTGTGGCGTCGTTTGGTCGGGCGCACCGTGTCGCGTCGTGTGAGGTCGCTCGACCGGGTGCGTTCGGGTCGGGTAGTTTCGTTCGAGGGCGCCTGTATCAGTGTTGCTAAGTTGTGACCACCCGGGTGCCTTGTCCTGCATGTTCGGGTGGCCAATTTTTCGTTTTCTCCCTTGTGGCATCGTTCGTTCGGGCGCGCTGCGTTGCATCATGTGACGTCACCCGACCGGGCGCGTTCGGGTCGGGTCGTTTCGTTCGAGGGCGCTCATATCATTTTTGCTAAGTTGTGACTGCCTAGGTACCTTGTGCATGTTCAGGCGGCCCGTTTGTCTTTTGTTCCATTGTGGCATCGTTCGGTTGGGCGCGCCATGTGAGGGCGCCCGACCAAGCGCATTCGGGTCGGGCCATTTCGTTCTAGGGCGCCCATATCAATTTTGCTAAGTTGTGACCACCCGGGTGCCTTGTGCACGTTCGAGCGGCCCGTTTGTCATTTTCTCCCTTGTTTCATCGTTCAGTCAGGGGCACCGTGTCGCGCCGTGTGAGGTCGACCAACCAAGCGCGTTCGGGTCGGGTCATTTCATTAGAGGGCTCCCGTATCAGTTCTGCTAAGTTGTGACTGCACAGGTGCCTTGTGCATGTTTGGGAAGCCCGTTTTCCATTTTTCTCCCTTGTGGCATCATCCGTTCGGGTGCGTCGTTTTGCGCCGTGTGAGGTCGCCCGACCGAGCGCGTTCAGGTCAGGTCGTTTCGTTCGAGGGCGCGCGTATCAGTTTTACTAAGTTGTGACCACCCGGGTGCCTTGTGCACGTTCGAGCCGCTCATTTTCCGTTTTCTCCCTTGTGGCATCGTTTGGTCGGCCGCGCTGTGTCACACCATGTGAGGTCGCCCTACCAGGCGCATTCGGGTCGGGCTGTTTCGTTCGAGGGCGCATGTATCAGTTTTGCTAAATTGTGACCACCCAGGTGCCTTGTGCACGTTTGGGCGGCCCGTTTTCCATTTTCTCCCTTATGGCATCATTCGGTTGGGCGCATTGTGTCGCGCCATGTGAGGTCGCATGACCGGGAGCATTTGGGTCGAGCCGTTTCTTTAGAGGGCGCTCGTATCATTTTTGCTAAGTTGTGACCACTCGAGTGCCTTGTGCACATTCGAGCGGCACGTTTTCCATTTTCTCCCTTGTGGCATCGTTCGTTCGAGTGCGTCGTGTTGCACCATGTGAGGTCGCCCGACCGGGCGTGTTCAGGTCGGGTCGTTTTGTTCGAGGGCGCCCGTATCAGTTTTGCTAAGTTGTGACTACCCAGGTGCCTTGTGCATGTTTAGGCAGCCCGTTTTCAATTTGTTCCCTTGTGGCATCGTTTGGTCGGGCGTGCCGTGTCACGCCGTGTGAGGTGCAAGACCAAGCGCGTTCGGGTCGGGCCGTTTTGTTCGAGGGTGCCCGTATCAGTTTTGCTAAGTTGTGACCACCCAGGTGCCTTGTGCACATTCGGGTGGCCCATTTTCCATTTTCTCCCTTGTGGCATCGTTCATTCGGGCACGCCGTGTTGCACTGTGTGAGGTCACCCGACCGGGCGCGTTCGGGTCGGGCCGTTTTGTTCGAGGACGCCCGTATCAGTTTTGCTAAGTTGTGACCGCCCAGGTGCCTTGTGCACGTTCGGGCGGCCCGTTTGACATTTTCTCCCTTGTGGCATCGTTTGGTCGGGCGCGCTGTGTCGCATCGTGTGAGGTCGCCCAACCAAGCGTGTTTGGTTCAGGTCGTTTCGTTCGAGGGTGCTCGTTTCAGTTTTGAGAAGTTGTGACCGCCCAGGTGCCTTGTACTGCACGTTCGAGTGGCCCGTTTTTCATTTTCTCCATTGTGGCATCGTTTGTTCGGGTGCGCTGTGTTGCGCCGTGTGAGGTCGCCCAACCGGGCGCGTTCGGGTCGGGCTGTTTCGTTCAAGGGTGCTCATATCAATTTTTCTAAGTTTTGACTGCTCAGGTGCCTTGTGCACGTTCAGGCAGCCTATTTTCCATTTGTTCCCTTGTGGCATCCTTCGGTCGGCCGCGCCATCTCGTGCCATGTGAGGGCGCCCGACCAAGCCCGTTTGGGTCAGGCCATTTCGTTCGAGGGTGCCTGTATCAGTTTTGCTAAGTTGTGACCGCTCGGTTGCCTTGTGCACGTTCGGGGGGCCTGTTTTCCATTTCCTCCCTTGTGGCATCGTTCGGTCAGGGGCGCCGTGTCTCGCCGTGTGAGGTCGCCCGACCGAGCGCGTTCGGGTCGGGCCGTTTCGTTAGAGAGCTCCCATATCAGTTTTGCTAAGTTGTGACCGCCCAGGTGCCTTGTGCATGTTCGTGCGGCCCGTTTTCCGTTTGCTCCCTTGTGGCATCATTCGTTCAGGTGCGCCGTGTTGCGTCGTGTGAGTTCGCATGACTGGGTGCGTTCAGGTCGGGTCGTTTCATTCGAGCGAGCCTGTATCAGTTTTGCTAAGTTATGACCGCCCAGATACCTTGTGCACGTTCGGGCGGCCCGTTTGCCATTTTTTCCCTTGTGGCATCGTTCGGTCGGGCGCGTCGTGTCGCGCCGTGTGAGGGCACCCGACCAAGCGCATTCGGGTTGGGTTGTTTCGTTCAAGGGCACCCGTATCACTTTTGCTAAGTTGTGACCGCCCAGGTGCCTTGTGTACGTTCGGGTGGCCTGTTTTCCGTTTGTTCCCTTGTGGCATCGTTCGGTCGGGCGCGCCGTGTCGCACCGTGTGAGGGCGCCCGACCAAGTGCGTTCGGGTCAGGCCATTTCATTCGAGGGCGTCCGTATCATTTTTGCTAAGTTGTGACTACCCGGGTGCCTTGTGCACGTTCAAGTGGCATGTTTTCCGTTTTCTCCCTTGTGGCATCGTTCGTTCGGGTGCGCCGTGTGAGGTCACCCAACCGGGCGTGTTCGGGTCGGGTTGTTTCATTAGAGGGCACTCGTATCAATTTTTCTAAGTTGTGACTGCCCAAGTGCCTTTTGCATGTTCGAGCAGCCCGTTTCCCGTTTGGCGTGTTCAGGTTGAGCCATTTCATTCGAGAGTGCCCGTATCAATTTTTATAAGTTATGACTACCCAGGTGCCTTGTGCACATTCGGGTGGCCCGTTTTCTATTTTCTCCCTTGTGGCATCGTTCAGTCAGGCGCACCATGTGAGGTCGCCCAACCAAGCGCGTTCGGGTCAGGTCGTTTCATTAGAGGGCTCCCATATCACTTTTGCTAAGTTGTGACCGCCCAGGTGCCTTGTGCACGTTCAGGCGGTCCGTTTTCCATTTGCTCCATTGTGGCATCATTCGTTCGGGTGCGTCGTGTTGCGCCGTGTGAGGTCGCTCGACCGGGCGTGTTCGATTCAGGTCATTTCGTTCGAGGGTGCCCGTATCAGTTTTGCTAAGTTATGACCGCCCGGTTGCCTTGTGCACGTTCGAGCAGCCCATTTTCCATTTGTTCCCTTGTGGAATCGTTCAGTCGGGCGCGTCGTGTGAGGGCGCCCGACCAAGCGCATTCGGGTTGGGTCGTTTCTTTCAAGGGTGCCCGTATCATTTTTCCTAAGTTGTGACCACCCGGGTGCCTTATGCACATTCGGGCGGCCCATTTTCCGTTTGTTCCCTTGTGGCATCGTTTGGTCGGGCACGCTGTGTCGCGCTGTGTGAGGGCGCCTGGCCAAGCACGTTCGGGTCGTGTCGTTTAGTTCGAGGGCGCCCGTATCAGTTTTTCTAAGTTGTGACCACCCGGGTGTCTTGTGCACGTTCGGGCAGCCAGTTCTTCGTTTTCTCCCTTGTGGCATCGTTCAGTCGGGCGCGCCGTGTGAGGGCGCCCGACCAAGCGCGTTTGAGTCGGGTCGTTTCGTTTGAGGGCGCCCGTATCAGTTTTGCTAAGTTGTGACCGCTCAAGTGCCTTGTGCACATTCGGGCGGCCCGTTTTCCATTTTATCCCTTGTGGCATCGTTTGTTTGGGCGCGTCGTGTTGCGCCGTGTGAGGTCGCCCGACCGGGCGAGTTTGGGTTGTGTCGTTTCGTTCGAGGGCGCCCGTATCATTTTTACTAAATTGTGACTGCCCGAGTGCCTTGTGCACATTCGGGCGGCCCGTTTTCTGTTTTCTCCCTCGTGGCATCATTCGGTCGGGCGCGGTGTTGCACCGTGTGAGGTCGCCTGATCGAGCGCGTTCGGGTTGGGTCGTTTCGTTCGAGGGCGTCCGTATCAGTTTTGCTAAGTTGTGACCGCCCGGGTGCCTTGAGCACATTCGGGCAGCCCGTTTGTCGTTCGCTCCCTTGTGGCATCATTTGGTCGAGCGCGCCGTGTGAGGTCGCCCGACCGGGCGCGTTCGGGTTGGGCCGTTTCGTTCGAGGGCGCCCGTATCAGTTTTGCTAAGTTTTGACTTTCCGGGTGCCTTGTGCACGTTTAGGCGGCCCATTTGTCGTTTGCTCCCTTGTGGCATCATTCGGTCAGGCACGCTCTGTCACGCCATTTGAGGTCGCATGTATTAGTTTTTCTAAGTTGTGACCACCGGCCAGGTGCCTTCTGCACGTGACCGCCGGCCGATGCCTTGTGCACATTCTCATGAATGTGGGACACTCGAACTTAAGATTTTCTGGAGTAGTCATGAGGTGCATTTTGGTTATTAATACATCATCAAATGGCCATTCTCTAGACTTAAATTGTGTGACAACACTGTGCTAAGTTTGAAACTGGAGATTGAACATACATTTGGTTTGATTGCAATAGACATTTTCATCAATAAATGTAAAGCAATGGCTAAAAAATAATATAAATTAATAAATAAAGAAGACATGGCAACAAGCAACAATAATTACAAAATTGTTACATTGAGACGCAAAGAATAAGCAACTAATGTGCACAAACAGGGACCAATGAAACTATCATCTTAAACCCTAACCCCTTAAACACTAATTCCCAACCCCTAACCCATTTAACCCCCTAAACCTCTAAAATCCTAACCCATTTAACCCCTAAACAATAAACCTCTAAACCCTTAACCCCTAACCCCTAAACCCTTAATCCCTAACCCATTTAACTCCCTAAACCCCTAACCCCACCCAAGGAAACACGTTCGTACGGGTCGGGTAGAGTCATGTGATGGCGCTCAAGGAAACGTGTTCAGGCGGGTGATCAACTTGTATAGGAGATCTATGACGACTTACATTTTTCCTGTGCTTGAATATTAATCTCCTAGCAATCTCCTATACAAGTTGATCATCTTTCCACACAAATTAATATTTATGCCCAAACATCATTTTCAATGACTCCCCTGTTCTACTCTATAATTTTCACATGCCCATTGGCTCTCTTTCCTTGCAATGAATTTATGGTAATGGTAGGGTATATTTTCTTCTCAACTCCTAGCATAGACTCAAAAAATATTTGTATCTAGCATTCCCATATCTCTAGAGGATCATTCATTATGTCTCCTTTCCTTTTCACCCAAAAATATCCGTGGGTGTCCCAATGGGCCAACAATTTTAACATGGCCATGAATACATCAATGTATTCACCTAAAGGGAATATCATAATAATCTAAAACTTGTTTAGTTCCATCTCTACAAAACTTAGCTACAATTTTTGTGGTCTAAGATTTTGTTCTTTCATTCATTTTAATGAACTTCTCTAGAGTGTCCCCAATAAGTATGAAAGTTCTCCCCTTACAAATTCAACAAGAAGTGAAAGGAGCTTTACCCGAATAGCTTATACAATCTCTTTTTCCTTGAGAGGGTCATAATAGGGTCACCATTATTTTAATGACATGTAAGTATTGCTCGAGAACCAATTCTATTTTTGGATGACTTCCACATCCTTACCAAACATGAAAGTAATTAAACAATTTATATCCCTTTGCTAATAAGTGGAAGAATGAAGTATAACCCAACACCGATGTCCAATGCCTATTTATTCATTGACTCATAAAAGTCTTAGATATATGTATCATATATCAATTTTTCACAGGTAGCATTAATGTAGTATTTGATCCATGTGTACATATTCGATGAAAATTATCATTAAAATATCTTATTTCATCTTCATATCTTCAACTTTAATCCTTCTAATCCTATTTCTAGTACCAAGCTTTTCCCTTTTGTTATTTGCCCAAGAACCCTACCCCACCTCGTAAATACCACATAGTGATGTTTCCAAAAATTTAGATCTCCTTCACCTAATAGAAACCTCAAGCCATTATAAGTTCTTAAAAGGTTTGATTAAACACACAAAAGAGTATAAGGAAGCTTATGGGCTGATATTAATAAGGGAACTAAAATCTTTTATTCAAAACCTTAATGCCATGTTTAATGGAACTAAACGAATTATATGCCATGTTTAAATCAAACCTAAGTTGGCATTTCAAAGGTTTTAATACCTATTTATATGGTGGAGCATTACCGCCATAAACTATGGTTTTAATAGGAATTTCAAACGAATTACAAAGGTTTCGGATTAATCATCGCGGGCCTTTCAAAAATTTACATTAACCACTACAGCTACCCCTGCATGTAATCAATACTACAGCTCCTTGCCTTTTCTAATCGACTCAAACCCTACTGGATATACGCCAAATGCTGTAAAGAACCACCCATCACACAAAAAACTCCAGAAAGCAGGCCCTTGCTGCAAAGAACCGCCCGTCGCGCAAGAAACTCCAGAAATCAGGCCCTTCCTCCATCAGCAGGCAAAATGGTATGGCCAAACATAATTTTTCCAGATTTTGAAAAGTGATTTTACCATTTAGAATGCCCAGGTTTTGAAACAGAGCAATAAATTGGGCTAGTCGTTTTCCTTGAATAGGGCATGCCTGTAGATTTGGTTTTGTTTTTAATACAAGTCAATGTAAGACATAACGAATTCCCCAAACCTCAATCTCCAGCATGCTTTCCATAAAATTTGGAAGTTGATTTCCATCATCACAATTTGGTCTTTACAAGAAGAAAAATTGATCACCATTTCCTACCATTTTCCTTCAAACAATATTAAGCACATGTAGTCATCATCCGAATTTGATAGATCCATCAGAAAAGAAGACCAAGAAAGACATGCTTCGACAAATATCATATATTCCATACACACTCAATACAATACCACCAGAGCTTCAGTAAGGACGGGTGCAATATACATTAAAAAGCGAGGTTTCTATGACTAAAAACCATACAATTTGTAAGTTCAATATATATATGAAACCAAACCACAGCACACTAATATTTAGCGCCTTAAAACTAGGATCAGATCAAAATCTAGCTACAGCTATCATTGAATGTAGACAAGTATGCGAGAGAATTTATATTTTTATTTTAAGCTGGCGAAGCCATCTTCGTGCTTTTTAGGCAGCATCCACTTTCTCAATATATCTTAGGAGTTCTGCAAGAGATACCTAGTCACACTGGAGTCAAACCCAATTCACCTTTTCTTGTTGATTAGCCTCCAATCTGTTCACTTTTACCTGGAGATATTTAACATATCTAATAGTCTTATTAAGGACAACAGCAGTGTCCATGTAATCTTCACCAGAGATTATATTTCTCAGAAGTTGGACCATTCCTTTAATTATCTCTTTTTTGGATTTCTTGGCAGAAGCAGATTTCCCTGAAAGAGATTTATGTGACTGTCTGCATCTAAGTGCGCTATTGTTTGTACTTCCCTCAGTCAGCATGCTAACAACACTCAATGCATAGATATTCTTGTTGTTTCATTCATTCTCATTAGCATTTTTGCAATTCTTTCTTTGCATGTCCACTTCCTGGGTCGGAGTGACCAGAAGGGAGTTATCAAACAAAAAACAATTTTCATTTATGCTAGACTCGCCAACCGATTCTTCAATAATAGCAGGTCCAAAGTCTGCCTCCTCTTCTTTATGTTCCTCTTAACTAATACATGTTTTCTTAGCAGAAATCCCAGCACTAGTATCATCCCTAACTTTTGTACATGCCTTTTTATTTCCACTATATTCACTTGGTGAGTGACCAGTGCTACTCTCCTGATCAGTGCTACTCTCCTCTTCATCAGAACTCAAAAGAGAGTCTAAGTCTGCAGTGTTTTCATGTAGTTGAGTCTGAGAATCTCCATATTTTCCTTTGCTTAATACATCACATCTCACACGAATTACATCTTCATTTTCAACCATAGAACAATCAAAAAACTCAGCCCCATAGCTGTCTAGTGCTGTCATGCACAATTGACTCAATCCCATATTTGGCATAGTTGTAAAATATGAGGGAATAGTTTCCTGTACCATGGAAAATTAACATCCCAGAGGCCTGATGTTCCTGCAACCAATACTTCAGAAATTGTGTTTTTCTCCATGGCCATGTTTTCAGGGTTGGTCTCTTTCTTTGACTTGCCATTGCCGGGTAAAATCTCCGAAAAGCTCTGTACTAGTGTAGGGTGAAAATTAAACCCACCTGTGTTCATATTATAGTCACACATGAATATACTATTGTAATAATCAGGTGCTTGTAATTGGAAAGTATCAATAAATCTAATTTGTGATAATTTATCAGCACAATCACCACCCCAAACATCGACACAATTTCCACGTGGCATGGCTGATACATCTCCCTTGACAGGAGTTATACATTCAGAATAAGGGCCAGATAAGTTAGCCATGTGGATATAATTATAGCTAATGCTAAACCTCAATCTCCAGCATGCTTTCCATAAAATTTGGCAGTTGATTCCATCATCACAATTTGGTCTTTACAAGAAGAAAAATTGATCAGCATTTCCTACCATTTTCCTTCAAACAATATTAAGCACATGCATTCATCATCCGACTTTCATAGATCCATTGGAAAAGAAGACCAAGAAAGACATGCTTCGACAAATATCATATATTCCATACACACTCAATACAATACCACTAGAGCTTCAGTAAGGACAGGTGCAATATACATTAAAAACTAGGGTTTCTATGACTAAAAACCCTACAATTTGTAAGTTCAATATATATATGAAACCAAACCACAACACACTAATATTTAGCGCCTTAAAACTAGGATCAGATCAAAATCTGGCTACAGCTATCATTGAATGTAGACAAGTATGCGAGAGAATTTCTATTTTTATTTTAAGCTAGTGAAGCCATCTTCGTGATTTTTAGGCAGCATCCACTTTCTCATTATATCTTGGGAGTTCTGCAAGAGATACCTAGTCACACTGGGGTCAAACCCAGTTCACCTTTTCTTGTTGATTAGCCTCCAATCTGTTCACTTTTACCTGGAGAGATTTAACATATCTAATAGTCTTATTAAGGACAACAGCAGTGTCCATGTAATCTTCACCAGAGATTATATTTCTCAGAAGTTGGACCATTCCTTTAATTCTCTCTTTTTTGGATTTCTTGGCAGACGCAGATTTCCCTGAAAGATATTTATGTGACTGTCTGCATCTAAGTGCGCTATTCTTTGTACTTCCCCCAGTCAGCATGTTAACAGCACTCAATGCACATATATTCTTGTTGTTGCATTCATTATCATTGGCATTTTTGCAATTCTTGGTTTGGATGTCCACTTCCTGGGTCGGAGTGACCAGAAGGGAGTTATCAAGCAAAAAACAGTTGTCATTTATGCTAGACTCGCCTAACGATTCTTCAATAATAGCAGGTCCAAAGTCTGCCTCCTCTTCTTTATGTTCCTCTTGATTAATACCTGTTTTCTTAGCAGAAATACCAGCACTAGTATCATCCCTAACTTTTGTACATGCCTTTTTATTTACACTATATTCACTTGGTGAGTGACCAGTGTTACTCTCCTGACCATTGCTACTATCCTCTTCATCAGAACTCAAAAGAGCATCTAAGTCTGCAGTGTTTTCATGTAGCTGAGTCTGAGAATCTCCAGAGTTTCCTTTGCTTAATACATCACAGCTCACACGAATTTCATCTTCATTTTCAACCACAGGAAAATCAATAAACTCACCCCCATAGTTGTCCAGGGGTGTCATGCACAATTGACTCAATCCCATATTTGGCATAGTTGTAAAAGATGAGGGAATATTTTCCTTGTACCATGGCAAATTAACATCCTAGAGGCCTGATGTTCTTGCTTCCAGTACTTCAGAAATTGCGTTTTTTTCCATGGCCATGTTTTCAGGGTTGGTCTCTTTCTTTGCCTTGCCATTGCCAATCAAAATCTCTGAAAAGCTCTGTACTAGTGCAGGGTGAACATTGAACCCACATATGTTCATATTATAGTCACACATGAACATACTATTGTAATAATCAGGTGCTTGTAATTGGAAAGTATCAAGAAATATAATTTGTGATCATTCATCAGCACAATCACCACCCCAAACATCAGCACAATTTCCACCTGGCATGGATGATACATCTCCCTTGACAAGAGTTATACATTCAGCATAAGGGCCAGATAAGTTAGCCATGTGGATATAATTATAGCTTGCTTCCATCCCACTAGTCAGTGCTGCATAAAGGCTACCTTTTTGAATACTCCCATTAGAATTGAGCTTATAATACTGAGAACATTTTAACAAAGTTCCTTCATATTGGGTTTTCTGCCACAAGGGCTTCAAATTCATAACGTTTGGGTAACCAGAGTCTAATACCAAAAATGGAATTTTATAATTTGAGCATGCATGCCCTGGTACCTGACTAACTATGTCCGAACATGGTCCTGTCATGTTCTGGTTCTCCATTCAGCAAACTGTGTATACGTCTTGAAAACTCAAATCCACGAGCCTGCAACAGTATGCTATCACTGTAATTATGTAGTCTGACCACGGTCAAGTTGCACATATCATATTTTCCACCTGCTATACATTAACCACTCAGTCCAAGCCATCTAATCTGTATTGTCACGATTGTCGTGGCCTTGACTACACAGTTTTTGGAGACCTGAAAAATCTAGATGTGAAATGGACTTGGACTTCTACGTAACAACCTAAAAATTATAATCCTGCCAATATTGCAAAATCTCGAAGCAGGCAATGATTTTGGCTATTGTGATCCCATTACTCTTTCTACGACCACTTTGAGGTCTTAATGCACGGGATTCCCTCAGGGTCGATGTTGTTCGCCATAACATTTATACCAAACCGATGCTCTTGTGAAATGACTTTGTGTCATATAAAGATTAGGTGTTGTTCATGTCATAAAAAAAAACCTATATGAATTTACCTTGTCAACGGTTAGAGTGCTTTCCATTTGACAACATACCTCATGTGTGCGTTGAATTGACACAATGATACAAATTACAGTGAAAAAACATAGTGATCCTACAGTTTTCAACATGTGATAGTAATTCTCGTTGCAATCTCATTGTGCATAGGTACAACAACTCAAGCAATCTCAGACAAGGAATTATTAGACTTATCGTTTTTCATTTTGTGTTTTCAAGTTAGATATTATTTTCACGTTTTCAAATTTCTAATTTTATTGCAATGTGGCAGACTGATTAGGGCAGTACAGGAACAACCCCGAGACAGGATGATCGCGGAAAGGGGCCAGCGGAAGAAAATGTAAAGTGCCAGCATTGCTCTATCTTTAGGTATTTTATTTATTTACATAATTGAAATAATATTAATTTTGTTCAAATATGCAGACACCTAGCCATGGTACGCCTAATGATTCCCTCTACGAGGAAGAGCTTTCTTCATCCCCATGTCCATTGCTTTTGCTGCGAAAAAAGGCGCGAAAAGCAACGTTGGAATTTGAGCGTTTAGTAGACGCTTCGCCTCAAACACCTGAAATAGCAATGAGGATAACACAACTTATGACCCAGCTAGAAACATATAAGGTAATAATAAAAAATAAAAAGGATATTTTTTTTTGTTCTGCATGAGATGAATTGTGATAGTTTGATTTTTAATTTTTACATTAACTAAACTAACAAAAAAATTCTTTTGTATGTAGCATTATCTGACACCTGCTACACCCGGTGTTGGTGGTAGTGGGACATAAGGGCAAGAGATTGCCGAGCCACCCTCTCGTACACCTTCTACGCCTTTAGGTGGCAGCCGAGAAATGCACCCTGCCCAAGAAGACACCCAGCCAACCGCTGAACGTGTTGGCAATGATGAGGTTGATATGGCCAACTATATTATTGCGTTTCCTGGAGCTAAACGTGTCAGCTCCACAGGGACCATTAATGGCACGTTGTTGGTGAACGATGAAGGTGTCCCTATAAAGCACGTACAACTCCCAGGTAAGTTTTAATATTTTAACTATTTCATGTACTCTATCTAAAACATATTTTATCATGATTTTTATTTTTAAATTAATGATAATATCTTTTTTTCTGTGTAGGAAACAATGATTTCTACAGGTTTTTGGAGAGCCATGCATTGGTAATTTTTGGCCCAACCGTACGCACAAGGTGGAATTCCCAGAATTCCAACCTGAAAAAAGAACTTCTAGATTATCTATAAGCCCTTTTTGGGGTGGGCACATTTGACGGAACAACGGTGGCTCAGGTAGCTGGAAAATATTTGAAATATACCAGGGACACCTATAGGACGCAATTTCAATTTAACCCTAGATACAAGCGTCCTCTCACAGTTCCATAGAGTGAGTGGATAGCACTCATCCATGACGCAAAAGAGAAAAGGGCAAAGAAAGAAGGAAAAATGCCAACTGGACCCGCAAGGTAAATTACAACTTTAATTCAATAGCTTTAATTCTCTCTATGTCTAAAATAAAATTGTGCTACATCATATCTGACTTCAATATTTTTATGCTAGGTTGCCTGACACCTCAAAGGCAACCAAAGCTAGGATTGAAAAAAAGGGCCATCACAAGCTAGGCCAGGGCGGCTACTTGAAATTAGCCGCAAGAATTATAAGTAGCTAAACATCTTATAATTAATTGTATCGCCTTCCAACTTTTTTGTAATCCCATCAAATAACATTAAAAATACACAATCATATGTAATGTAGGGTGATGACTTTGGAACGGAAACTACAGAGGAGGATAAAAATATCGCTTTCTGTTCCGGATATGAAGCCGTAGTTGAATATCGTAGAAGCTTGGGACAAGTCCCAAGATGCAGAATGCCTGATAAGGTAAAACGTTAACCTTTCAATATGTTTGTTTTCGTCCATAAATTTAATGTCTAACAAATTTGTTTAAATCAAGGGAGCAACACTTTCAACGAGCCAAATAACCCAGTTGTAGAGCAGTGTGTTGAGAGCGAAATATTTCCAAAAGAACATGTTCCTAACATGCAACCTGATCATTGTAGTGGGGACCAGGCCAGCAATGCTACTATCAGTGAGGACCATGACAGTAATTAATTTCCACTTATAATTTTTCTAATTATACCTTGATGCTTGTCTTTATAATGTTTTTTGTTTAAATGACAGAGAATGTTGTACTTGAGGATCTTACCACCAGAGAGGAAGACAGGGCAACGGTCCCAATGGTGATAACTGGTGCACTAGGTAAATAATATCATTGCAATTTTTTTTTATTAATATTACCGAACTAGTTCAATGATATTTAAAAAATGACAATTAAAATTTAATATTATCTGTTTTTGTAGGCGATGCCCCGTCACTAGATGAGACCAAACATCGTGACTACGCAACTAGGTCAGCAATGCGGGAAAGGCACGAAACAGGAGTAGAGCACAATGATGTTGATGATGTAATTAGGAGCTTTAGAAATAGGAAGAAGAAAAAGAAAATTTGATAATGTAAAATATTGTATTATTATAAGACAAATGTTACCATACTTGGAACGTTTTTTGCGTTATATAAAAAACTCATTTATCATACTATTTTTATGTCAAGCACTAATTTCAATGTTTCCTTGCGTACTTTTTGTTGCATTGTTTTTTTATTAGTTATTGAAATTTTATTTTATTTTTTTATTTTTTATTTTTCCTGCTCATGAAAGTAAAAAATGAAATATAGATTGGGTATTGGGGAATTGAGAGTGATGTGAGGGGGGGAGGGGCCATAAGAGCTTCCACCTTCACGTGGTTGGCCTTGTTTAGTAGAGAATTATTTATTGGAGCGATTTAATCTTGGAGCAAACCTCCCTCGATCCAACGTAGCAACAAAAAAGTCGTCGTTGACTTAGTTGCTGCTCTTTCAGACCGTGGGAGGCTTGTTCCAAGTTCAGGCGACTCCCATAAATTTTTCTTGAAACGAAGAGGAGCTTATTCAGGTATGTTTTGACATTTTCAACATATGTTCTAACATTATCATAAGAATTCATCTTAGAGTAAAAAATACTACATCCATTACTTTTATTTATTGTATAGATAATTATGGATTTTGAATGACTTGGCAGCGCAGGTACAAATCCTCTTGCATCATGAGAAATACAACTTGTCAACCAGGGTCATGTCCAGGATATTTTTGCTTGTACGCTTGACCAGGTTTGTAGTGTCACATTTTGTAAGTTCGTTTACAGTTCATAATTCAATATTAAGCTTGTTCATGATTATTATCTGGTTTTTTGTATGTGTTTTTTCATCTATTTGATTGTAAGAAACTCTTCATGTTTCCTGTTGTTCACTATTATTTCTCCATTTACCACTCCCAGGATGAATCTGACTTTATTGTCCAATTTCAGCAAATCAAGCTGAAGGTTGTCCAATTGGACTTTCTTTCTCTTTTCATAGAATTCAAGATGGATATGATAGAAGTGCTCCAAAACTTGCTCAGGGGTCTCATATTTATGATTGATTCCCTTTGAGCCAAAAATATGTATGTTACTTGTACTGATTGTAGTAGTCAGTTTGAATTTCCTTAAAAGGCCCTCTTGAAGTGAAATATTCATATTCTCTTCAGACAATGACACCTCTAAATGGACCCTGGTATCAGTATTGTATTCCTTATTATCCCTTATGAATGGATCTTTAATCTTATCATTCCCAGTCATCAATGCTTCCAGAAATTCCTTGCAATCCTAAGTCCACTTGCGAACAGGCAACTCTATAATTCTTAATGTTGTCTCATTAATTTCCTCTATGATGCCACTAATCGTGTAAGACACACAATTATCCTTTATAGTTATTCGTTCAATTGTACCCTTAAAACCGTTGTACCAAGGTTCCAAGCCAATGGTGTATTGTCCAGTGCTCCGGGATGTTGAAATGTCCCTTAATCCTAGGCCAATCAATATATCATAATAAAGTGATAAAAAATATACATATCGTAGTATAGGCTCAGATCATATCTAGTTCCATAAGCTTGTATAGTTTATATGAGGATAGTGTTTCCCTAATCTACATTATCTCATATTGGTATTTTATAAAAAGTACGTTTCAGTGTTACTCTAGTGTATACTACAATGTCCATATTCATCATACAGGTTAAGGATAGAGTAATAGCATACAATATTCTAGCTCGATATCATTGAACACGCTCTTTCCAGCTTTAATTAGTGAAAAGAGTTGGATTAGCTTAAGCTGAGTAATGTATTCACCCTTATCTCTCTTCTATGATTCCCATGTATTAGTTACAATGATAACAGTTATATGGAACTAAAAGCAGATTGGTATATATAAGAGACCATATCATACCTATGATGCCCATCTTAAGCTTAGTAACTATCACTATATCACCTTACTTAAGCTAGTAGTAAGCTCTATTGAATCTATAAGCTTATTAATTTCACTATGCTATTAGTACTAATGAATCAAGTCCATTGAATCAGTGACCAAGCTTTTCTTGAAGTAACTACGCGTAATGGAATAACACATATTCGTATAAACATGATATCCTTCATACAGGTCTTAGATTACAGTGTCCAGGAACTCCATATTCAAGCTAAGCTCCTTGTTATGACATAATGATCTATGTTTCCCTATTCATTTCATACCTTATTAACACTGACCGGAATCATAGTAATAAGTACATAGTCTTACTAGCTCTATGCCAACATGTGTATCCTATAAACCTTAAGTAGAAACATAGTTCGATTGCTAATGTTTATATAATAGTTGATCTCATATGATTGGTTAAGCTTAGCATTGATATGAGTGTACCATTACACAAGCCATAGTGAAATGCTCCCTTGTGCCTTCCTTCGGTCATGCACGCTATGTCATTTCGTTTGAGGGCACCCGCCCAAACCTGTTCGGGTCACATCGTTTCGGTTGAGGGCGCCCACCCAAACGCGTTCGGGCATGGTTCTTAGAGCCACCCAACCAGTAAAATTGAATAGATGTCTTGTTGCTGCATATGCACATATTGACAGTAAAGAGAGATTTCCATTCATGAGCATGTGGTGTGGGAACAAAACCTATGTAATCCCTATGTGTGGGGTTAATTAACCCTATGCCTACAATGTTTAATGTTTTCATATCGGATTGTGTGGGGGTAGATAACTCGTAGCCATATCACATAGGCCCCATTCACTTACGAAGGTTCCGCAAACTCTGCCCCCAATTTGGTTGATCTTTCTCAGCTTGAAAATTTTGAATTTTCATTGATGATTGATTTTCCTCTCGCTCGAATGAAAAAGGAAGATGAATTTCATCTTTTTCCTCCATAATTTCCACATTCTACATCTATTGTAGCTATTCATCTATGCTCATCTGGAATCACCACAAGTTGTACTTTTTTTTTTGCAATGGATTCTTGATGTTGATCTCGACAAGATTTTTCCTCCTCAAAAAACATATTCTGGTTGTAAGCATGGTTGTGGTATGTTGATATTCAGACGAAAACTACAACTTGTAGCCCTTGATCTGCTGGGGGTTACCTTGATATTAACGGTGGTGTATTCATACTCCTTCTGAATAACCAATAAAGGGTCAAGGAAATTGACCAATATGTTGTCAAGTTTTAACTTATCCATCTTTGGGGCAAGCTGCTTTTTGGCTAACTCCACTGCTTTTGACCTCAAATTTTCCAATTGCTTCCTTCTCTCATATGATACCTAAGCCTTTGCCTTTCTCTTCCCTTATAATTCCATAGTAGTGTTACAGTGATGCCAGCCAACTTCTTTGGAAATCCTTAATGGAAATTGAATGTTGCTCCTTTTGAACCAGAATTAATATGTTCAGGGAATATTAGCTTCTAGCAGTGTACCTCAGATTATAGAATCACGAAGATATCTTAATGAGAAACTATTTAATACACGAGACTAACTCATATATTGAGTCAAGGCATATGGCTGATAGGGTCATTGTTAGGAATACCAGGGATCCCACAAGTTATATATGTGTAGACCAACAACTTCTTCTTCTCTTCATACCTTTAGGCGCAAGGAATAAAGCATCAAAGCCACGTCTTCCATAAAAAATTATCTCCTTCATAAATCAGTAAACAAAAAGGGTCATCAAACAAAAATCCTCAATATATGTATGGCCCAACCATAGCTGTTGAAATTTGGTACCGGAGGACAGGTGGTTCCCTAAGGCTTTGATCTTTGGCCTAGGGAAAAGTGTCCAAAAGAATTTAATTTTTCTCCTAAAGTGACTTTATAAAGTTATAAAGTCAAATCTAATTTAAAAGTGACTTTAAGTGATAAAGTTACTAAAGTGACTTTATAAAGTTATAAAGTCAAATCTAATTTAAGTGACTTTATAAAGTTATAAAGTCAAGTCTAATTTTAAAGTGACTTTAATAAAGTCAATATAAAATTAGAAAGGAAAAAGTGACTTTGGAAATAAAAGACTAAGTGGGTCTTTATTAAAATGGGGTGAATTAAAAAATAGAAAGTGAGATTTAAATGAGCATTTAATCTCAGCTCTAGATCTCAATCTATTTCAGCCATTGGATTTAGGGATTCCCCAAAAGTCACTTAGGGTTAGGTTAAAGGAGGAAAAGGAGGAAAAGATCATTCATTCTTTCATGAGAAGATTGAGAGAGGAGGAGAGGGAGATGAAGAGTAATTTCTGAGCAGAGGGAGAGCAGCAAAGGCAGCACAGCAAGTCCGTACAGCAAGAGGGCACACTTCCCAAGGCTGAAAAATCCGTACAGCAGAGTTTCATTGGCACATTAACCAAGGCAGAAAGTCCGTACATCATTTGCACGGTTTTCGAGAGAGGGGCAGCACTGTTTTCGAGAGCTAGAACAACAGCAAGGAGCACGGTTTTCAAGGCATATTTTTCTGGGCACGAAAATCGAGAAAGGGGGCTGTTGTCCCATCCGTACGGAATCCGTACAATCTGTACGGTCATTCCTGGCACGCTTTTCGAGGTAGATAAGACAGCATTTAATGTTGTAATTTCTCTGAAAAATTTTTGTTTGCTGTTTGGCACATTTTTCAAGGTGGAGGGTGGCACGGAAGTCAAGATAAGTGATTTTTGTGTTTGCTGTAATTTTCTGTGTATCACTGCTCACTGTAAAAGCATTTTTCATAAATAAAAGAGAAGCTTCCAGACTGGTTTTCCCCAAGAGTTGTAGGGGGTTTTTCAAGGGTCACCTTGACCAAAAATTACTGTGTTATGATGTGTTGAATGGCTGTTTGTTACTGCTGATATTTATTTCTGCATTTTCCGGCATTCTGTAATTTTTCCAGAATTTGGGTTTTCAGCAAAAGTTATTTTCCAGTTTGTTAAATGTATGGATATGGGAAAGGGCATTTAACTATTTTGGAGTAATAAGGTGAAAAACTGAAAACCGGGGTGGGAAACTATAAATTTTTACAATAGCTCCCTATGAATATAGGGAAGGTGATCTTGTATAATCATCGGGCCACTTGTAACCTGTCTCTTTTCTGATATGGACTCTTAGGTCAATGTGAAAAAATCAACAATTAGTTGCTATGACTTACCTTCTGCAAGTAGAGTCATCAAGATATAATTCCATGGATTCTCTAGCTCCCCTTGAAGCCTTGAATTAGTTGATCAGAATCGTGAAGATGAGGCTTTATATGGAGAGCCAGAATTAGGGTCTTCTCTGTTTCTTATTTAAATACATTCTCCATGGGCTGATGAAAAGGCTTTCTTCAAGAATCCATTTATGAGCTCTCAATAGAAAAAAGGGTATCATAGATCTGCTTGGTTTCTGATAGGTCCTAATAATGAAGAGTGCTTCAAATGTGGCAGAGAAATTGAGTGAAAATTACAAAGGGATAGGCTAAAGAATCTAAGAACACTTGCTATAAACTAGGATCATAGACATGGTGAACATTCAATGTTTCTTTTTCAGGGCTTCAAGATTATGACTTATGATTTGGGTAACGTTTGAGCACACTTTTCTGCCATTTCATAAGTACCAGCCTTAACATTGTTCAACATCCTTACAATAGCAACATAAAGTAGAAATTTCAACTTTACAAACTCACTCTATTAGAATTTCGAATTTTTTACTGACAAAACATTGTTCAGAAGTAAAATCATCTCTTGGAGCCACATCCACTTTTATTGAGACCTGAAGAAAACGTTGCGTGAATATCTTCTACCTTAAAATGCTAACGTGTTATGATTCCCAATGCTTTAGTCTGGAATACTCAAACAATCTTACCATACTTCCGGATTTGAGTCAAAGAGAAATTTCAATGATAGGGAGCTTAATGATGTTCCAGATATTCAGATATTAGATCTCCAAAAGATGTCACAGTATTTAAGCAAGGGAGATTATAACATATTATACCTTAATTTATAATGAAGCCCTTTATGTGACATATGACTGCAAACAAACCTATGTCCCTAGTCTTCTTGTTCAGGATTGTGCCTTGATATGAGCAATATGACACATCATAAATCAGTGACTATAAGAACCATTGTGATCCTTCAAAATTTTAAAAATTCAAAGGTCAGACTACTGCAACACAGTTTCCAACTCATTGTGTTTAAGGAGACCAAGAATTCACGCTGTCTCAGACATATTTAAAGTTTAAATTGTTGAGAAGTCTCCCCTAATTAAGGGTTAATCAATACCTCAACAATTCTTCACCTACAGTCTCACCTTAGTGACATCCATAGGGTCGCAGGCATATACATGCTTCAAGGAAGCCTTGAGTAGTCTATTAAGGCAAGTCTCCAAGTCAATATCAAGAGAGTATCTTCTCAATCTTCCCCTGATCTGAAATGACCTCGACCTAGTATAATTATATTTCAGAGATTTTCTGCAGAAGATTGGGTGGAAATTGAATTTAACCAACCTTCTTATCGACATACCATTAAATGTAATGGATCTGAGCCTCATATTGGGTTTGTGACATGGGCCAAAATTTGAGGTTGCCATCAACCATATTCAAATAAATCAAACCCCTTGATCCTTGAAACAATTAGGTCTTCCTTGATTTCTTTGATATTCCCACAGAGATTCAACAACTAAATCCTTATCATTTCATAACATAAGAGATAAACATAACTAGAAACCCCTTTCAATTATGCCTTCCCTTAGATCTTCAAATATTCCTCAAGACCGAGAGAATTCCAGAGTTAAGAATCCGTTGAATGCTTGAGATAGTGCACCTCATGGTCACTTATAATCTTCGAAAAAGATCTAAACTTGAAAGAGATGACAGTTGAGCATATCAAGCTACAGAGAGCGCAGAGCATGGAGGATTGTCCATGAATTTAGTGATTGCTTTCTCTGCCTTGGGCTTGCCTTTAGCTAGGCTCTGATACCATTTTAATTTTTTAGGATAACATGTTCTTTGCAAAGACAATTACTTCAGAGATATTTATTATCCTAGAATACCATTAGCAATCACATAGCTTATTATCATATACACATCAACTGAAGAAAGAACATAGATGATCGAAGAAAAAGACAAGCCAAGATAAGATAACACATGGATATGGTGAAAGCCAGGGAAGAACCCCAAGACTGAGAAAACCCTTGATCAATTATTCTTATTATTCATAAACAAATGTTCAGCAGAGAGAGAGAGAGTACAAGGACTTTAAAGACAACACTCACTTACCAAATAGAAGATGTGACCTTAGACTTCAATTCTGAATACTGATAAGGGCTTCCTGAATTAGCCCTTACTAGTTAGGGTTACTTGCAATTCATTAAGATGCTACTGAAGGATGTCCTACAAGCATTCCAGAATTATCCAAGCACATCATTTTTGCCCAAGTAACTACTGAAGAAGGTAGCTCCTAGTTAGGGTAAGAGTAATACCACAAAATCCCATACAAATGTATCCAAAACACTTTTATAAAGTTGTAGCTTCTCTTCATAATAAGTTGACCTTCCTTTGATAAAAATCAGTACTTAATCCAGCGCTGAAATAGGCTTACGCATTTCAATGCAGACCCTTCTCAACGTATACTTAGAAAGGTAAGGCTTACAACCAACTTGAGATGGTCTCCAATAGGTGTGGCCTGCTTATAAGATTACACCCATATGCTTTTCTGATCCTTATGTCTGCAGTTAACCTGAAGCTAGGCCTTCTTCCTAAGGGACTTGGCCCATCAAATAACCCTCACATTACACCAAAGAAGCCCTACATTCTTTGATGGAGACACCTTTCTCCTGCGACCATCATATGAGAGAGATAGGATGATTTGAATGAGGAAGAAGGCTCCTCTTTATAGACAAGATGGAGGAAAGGCCGACCTTAAAATTTGGAGGCAAATTTGAAATTTAAATTTTCAATTTTTCCCACATAAACACAATCATAACTTATAGAATTTCTTTTTGAATAAACAAATATTTTCTTGACCAAATTTGACGATATTTAGATTGATTTTGGTCCTCTCGAAAAGAGGGATTCAATGGAATGATTATCTTCATCAACTAAGAAGACGTGAGTGGAATTTTGCCCTAGTTGCTAATTTTTACACTATCTCTATATTTCTGACAAAATAGGCATCCCGGTTAACATCTTGATAGCCAAATATTATCCAAATGGCTTATTTGACTCTTGCAAAGCTAACTATGTGAAAATGTCTATTCTATAAGAAGGAAATTCTAGCTAATCTGAATTCATTCCAAATTTGCCTACCCACTTGCCAAATCATCATTTGTCTTTTAACAAGCCCCATGCCAATGAGTTGGGCCAACAACAAGAAGATTATTTTCAGTTGTTATCTAGTTTTTAAACATCTCAAAAACCTTGCATTACCACATTGCATGCTTATCTGTTACAAATTAAACAACAACCTCTATAAATATAGCTCAATGAACATGATTTTTAACTGCTAGGACATTTTGAAGGACTAGACACCTAAGAACTTGACTTTTAGAAGTGTGAGATGCCTTGACATCTCTGAATACATCCTAGTTCATGATCATGAACATTACATTTCCAATTGAGGTGATCGGATATTGATCAACATGGCCCAACCTTATAAAATAATTCCTTTTATTGGTAATCAATGGATAGGTTTCCTCTAAAATCATCTCCAATTCTTCCAAATAGGTATAGAAGAATCACGATGTAATGTAAGCGAACGTCGAACACTCATCAAGAATCATCTGGCACAATGCCATGAATGCATAATGACCAACAACTTGAAGGTTTTGAGTAAAATTTATATCACATGAAGATAACCATTCTCTTGTACATTAATCCCACATCAAACCTTGATGAAAAGGGTATTTTGGCATGCCATCTTCCAATGAAGGTAGAAAGAAAACCCCACCTGTCATCTTTCCATTAAAGAAGGTCCAAATTGAATGTGCAACCATACCAATCTTGATGAAATTCCAAATAATCCTAATGTAACTGGAAACGAGTTTCCATGCCTGCGATGTCCCCGATTAAGGACCACACAAACCACAAATCTTAAAAATATTAGTTATGCCTACTACTGACTATAATGCAAGCCACCTTCTCCAAGTTTCTTCGATAGCTGATCCTTCCAACTATCCTAGCTGGCCTACAGTCACTCGGTATACTTCCCAGATTCATTAGATGAAAGGGAATTCCTGGAAAACGTGAATGATCATGTCCTCACTGTTTTTGTACAAGGGGCATCAACCACGCCCAATCACATACCTTATTTGAAGCACATCCAAGGTTGAGATCTTTCTTTCAGCACCACATAAAAAGTTTTTCCTTGGTTGAGCACTTAGATTTCCAAAGCATTTTCCTCCACCACTTTAACTCTACAGGGACTCAAACTGCAATCATTGTGATGTATCCAAGCTTAGGGACATATTCACCAAAAGGAGAGGAAATCCAGAGAAGCTTGTCCTATCTGTCAGTTAATAATTTTTGACGAGCATTCAGAGCATTTACATATGCATTTCATGATTCATGAAAAGCTGCTTCTAATCCCAGCTTCCCAGCAGTCATCCATCCGTGTCTCCAATTGGTAGTTTTGGTTGGGTTGTCGATGTGTGGAATTCTAAACCTAGTGTTGTGATTTTGTTCAGTATATCTGCTATAAATCTACTAGGAATTAATTGCTAGGTGTTAGGTTCAAAATTTAACACAAAAAAAACACCCATATACTGGAAAACAACCCTTCAATGCTAGTATCTGTTAATATTCATTCCTTTCCTTTGTGTTGGTCCAAAAATTAGGTGAAAAGAGATTCTGTTGTGTAATATTCACAATAAAACCTGATTTCATGTCATCCATGCATAACTTGTTGTGCATCAAAATATGGATATCTTCATGTTATAACAACTGGTAATATTGTATTTGAATGATGGTTCATACTGTTGTCTCTGTCAATAGCACTCAGTGTTTACAAACACCTATTTTACATTATGTATTTTCCAAACAATACCACTCTAGGCACAAAAACGAGGCAATAGTTAGCCTTAAAGGCATCATCCCTGTCACATGCAAATTAGGCTTAGGAGCGGTGCCTTCTTTGTTGGATTTAGCACAAAGAATCCTCCTTATGTGAGAGTAAATCAAATTAATCCCATGAACATTTCCCCTCTCTGCAAGCAAATCAGTCACAAAGAAGCTCACTTACAGTTCACTCTTTGCAAAAAAGAACAACGACATACAACTGATCATTTGTATTCATAACTTGCCAAGGAACTTATCCTTGAGAAGGCCATCAATTAGCATTGTCCACATCCCTTCGTCAGGGTTATGTCCACTTTGCAATGCATTTTCAAACAACCTTTCTGCTTCTTACACCTTGCCTTCTTTACAAAGTCCAAGAATCACATAATTGTACAAAGATAGTTGTGGTTCATAACCATTTTCAACCATTCTATCCAAAAGCTCCAGACAATAGACGCAGTTTCCCTATTTACAGTGCCCATTAATAAGAGATGTATAAATTGCTTCATTGGGACAGAGGCCTGTCTCTAACATATTTTTTATCAGCTGGTCTGCCTCAAGGAGTCTGCCTGATTTGCATAATCTTACAATTAAGGCACTATAATTATCTACAGTAGGCTGGCAATGCTTCTCCATCATTTTTTCAAGAAGCTTAAATGAAAGAACACTGTTTTTTTCGAGTGGCATTCCATCCAGGTCATGAATTTCATCCAAGTTATCAGGATCTGAACTACCTACTACATCCTCATCAGGAATCAAGTGTTCTTTTTGTATCTTGTTTTCTTGAACTATACCATTCATAAGCTCACAATAAGTTCAATAATTAGGTTGGCATCCTTTATTTATCATCTTACTTAATAGATCAAAGGCATGATCCACCCTTCCTGATTTAACGTTGCCATCAATCAATGATGTGTATGTTACTTGGTTAGGCTGTAAAACTTTCTCCTTCATTTTATCAATGAACATTTCAGCCTCTTCCAGTTTGCCTTCCCTGCAAAGTCCATAGATCAGTGCATTGTAAGTGTAGACATTTGGAGAACAACCCTGCTTTACCATTTTGTCTAATACTTTATATGCAAGATCAATGGCACTGGCTCTACATAGTCCATCAACAAGTGTGGTATAAGTCACCAGCGAGGGAGCTAACCCTTCCCCCAACATCTTACCAAAGACATTATCTACCTCAAGCACCCTGTTTTCTTTGCGAGCTTGAGTTCTTCTTTTTTATTTGGTCTTTTGTCTAAAACTTTGAAGGTCAGTGCTACAATGTGGGTGCTTTGGTTTCTAGGATGATTCCTTCCCATGCTAGAGCAGGGCTATCCTTGAATTTTCCATCAAAGTTAGACTTGGGGCAATATCCATGTTTGTATAATTGGGTAAGATAGCCTATGAATTGAAGTTTATGTGAGCAAGATATTCTTGTCTAAATTTTCCCTTTGTAAACAATATCTATACCTATATTACAAGATAAGGAGAGAAAGTAGGCTTGCGGAAGGGGCAATTTGATGCCATGATGGCTCTCTCCTTTTGTTTTTTTGATTTATAATTTATGCCTGAAATTGCTCTAATTTTGAAGATCTTCAACCCATTTCTTTTGATTTGGACTTTTATAATAGTTTTAGGGTAATAGTGACTTTCGAAGATAGGTTTAGTGTTGCCTTGAAAAAATGGGCCTCTTTGCAGACTGACTTTTTAAAACGTCGGAATATTATGAATGGAAATGTGATAACTGCAATTGTCATCAAAGTTTAGCTAGATATCTAGGGGTGATTGTCAAATTCCAATCCTGCCTTCTGATATGAATTTTAAATTGGCATGGGCTATCAAGTCAATTCATCTTGCAACCATCCATTTTTTATCTGCATAACGTGAGCCTTTCTAGACCTTCTTGTCTTGTGCGTTTAAAATGTCTTATTGCATCCCAGTTCCTGAGTTCTAATCACATTTCAAAATGGTGTTTCAACCTTTCCATCTTTCAATGTATCATATGTGGGCTTATTTTTTAGTGAAAATAAGTTATATTTTTATTGACTAAAGATATGTCATAGCTGAGAACCCTTACTTTGTCTGCTTTGAGTAACCAGAAAATCATGGTTATGCACTGCCAAAGAGGCATACCGTTGTCAAATGCCATCCTTGAGAAGGCAAAATGAACATATAAGAAATTTGAATAGATCAGCTTTGAAGCAATATTTATCTATATATATATATATATATATATATATATATATATATAAAATTGGGAAACAAATTTTAGGAACATAGATGGAATAATTTGTAATAAAAAATTAATCAATGAAGGCCTTGAAAAGATTCAATCTGCAATAATCAAGAAATAATAGGGAAAAATCAGCCAATCTTGGCACGCCAGTAATGTTAAACTAAATAATTAAGATTATTTCGAAATAATAATTTTTTTAATTGCATTGGGATTGATTTGATTAATTTGAGATTATTTCATATATGGTTTGTAACATTTAAACCAATTGCTTATGAATATCCCCATGGAAACTCATAATTGCTACATTGATCAATATGGTCTCAAGATCTGACAATATTTTACATGGTTTTGAATGCAGATATATTTGGGAAAGTTTCAAATGAGTGGGAGAATGTTTACATCGGTGTTTTTGTATGTGGTCTTGAAAGTTTAGAGACAAGCGTAACAAAGGAATGCAGTTCATACAACTTAAGAAACTTGAGAAACTCGAGAAACAAAGTGTGTTTCATTTCAACAGTCATAGCTTTAACATGTAATGAACTAATTATAGAGATATCACTATGACATAATGGCTCATTGTATTATGTTTACATAGGTTTCATATGAAATTCTATAGCTGCCTTGCTATTAGTTTGGCCTATTTCATGAATTGACATGATTATGTAAGGCTCACTAAGGCCAAAATTGCCTCACGGGACCTATACAAGTTAAAATATATATGATGTAATTATTGATATGTAAATTAATATCTTTTCATATGAATTTTATAACTTTCCTAAAGGTTATTTGATAGTCTGCAATAAATTACACAGACAATGACCCTAATGATTTATTAATCTATTAATGTAATATTAATCTGTTTCGGTTATAATATGTTAGGATTTTAATCTTTAGGAAAGCCCAGTGGAAGCAAAAATCTATGTGGCATTGTCTCCAAATGGTATCCTTTTTCAAAGGTGATGCATTCAACATGATTTTCTAATAAGTGGATAGTGGAAAGGTGTATCTTGGGCTTATTTCTTGTTATCTAAAAACTTGTATGCATCTATGTTATAAAAAAATATTTTCTTTTGTGCATGTTTCACTACAGAAGAATGATGAGGATGGATCTTTTAGAACTTCAATAAGAATAGAAAAAGGAAAATAGTCTTCTTGACTTTTAAATAATTTCAGGCTCTCCCCTGCAAAGCTTGTTTGATCAAGAGTGACCTTTCCATGGGTCTTTGCCTGTCCTTTCCAAAGGAAGAAACAACGAAGCATATTTTTTAGGACTGTTATTTTCAGGGTCTTGCTGGGCAAAGGTGCAACCTCAGTAGGAAAACATTCTTTAGATGAATTTTCATTGGAGTGCATTCTTGTTGGGAGATTCCTGATGTGTGATTTGGGATTTGTTGATTGGTATTGTACACTATTTTTGAGTTTCTGCATCATGTGTTCTCTGGGGACTCCACTACAAATGTGTTAAAAAATGAGGTCAGTTCTTTGGTTGCTTTTTGTTGATGAGGTACATATGGAAATGCTGGAAAAATGATCATTGCTGATTGAGGATGCGAAATTGTTAGACCATGCATCTTATTCTGATTTTATTTTCCTTAAGGAAAAGGATATATATTTCATTGTGTATGCCCTTCCATTTTCATTTTTCTTTTTTCTGGTGAGTAAATAATTCTATATATATAAGAAATATTTTTGAAAAAGTAGGGATCCAAATAGAAATTCCCACTCCAAGGACAATCCTTTGGGCACACTCAGTGTCTTGATTTTTATTTTTATATTTTCTGTCAGAGGCTAGTTGCTCCAATATGACAGTAATTTGAAGTCTTCTCATAATACTTTGTTACACTTGACTTTCATTTTCTTCTTGCAAAATTTCTAGAAATGAATGGATATCTTGTGAACTGTTGTAAACAAAATTAGTTCTATTACCATGCTCAATAGAATTTAATGTTTTTCATTATTTTTCCATGAAAAATTTGATTATATGCATCTAGTTTTTGTTATGTAGATGTATGAACTATTATAAACATGTAATAGGAACCTTATTTTTCACTGGTCCTGATACCACCTTTTCCATTTTTATAGCTGGTGCATAAAGAATCACTATGCAAAAGTTGAGTAGATGGATGTGGCTTTTATGTTGATGTGTTCCAGATATGTAATAGGAACCTACTATTTCACTTTTCCTGATAATGCCATTGCATTTCTTACATTTATATTTAAAAACAAAGGAGTTAGTGTGAAGAGTTATCATCTGCATAAAGTGCATTCTTTTTCCAAAATGAATGAGAATAAATCTAAGACTTGAAAGAATAAATATGTTAGATGGAACTTAAAATTCTGCTCTAAATGCAAAATTGACTCAAGGCAGAAGATATAAAAAAATTCCCATACCGAAATTAAATGTGAGCAGTCTGGGATGCAAAAAAAACCTTAGGATCCACCCTTATTGTCTTTAGCATAAACACTCTAAAAAATGAGAAAGGATTTGTCTTTGTATTTAAAATGGAAAATGTGACTATGCCATGATGTAGTAGTTTAAGATTTAGATGAGCTAACTCTAGCTGCTTATTACTTACTAGATTTGAACCAAGAATTTTCAAGTAAGGAGATTTTAAGGTCCTCTCTTATTTTGAAAGATGTATAGCAGTGAAAAATATATCACATACTAACCATTTTTATCCTGATTTTGTTACAAGATGTATTTTAATAAATTCTTAATTACCCAAAAAATCAAAGCATACAGCATGAAGCTACATTAAAGATGATTGTGCTGAGATACTATCTAAACAACACTGTTGATTGAAAAGAGATTCAAACTTCCTATTGCCAACCATTTTCTAGGAATGGAACCTAACCAACATTAAGCTAATTAAGACTTTCTGCATTTAAATTTCACAGGCAATTTAATTCCTCCAGAGCATATGGCTTCTCATTCACTTGAAGTGTTTTGAGCTGTAAATTTTCACTCGTAGGTCAGCGAGTCAAACAATTAGCCATTGTCACGTGCCAGCCAAAGGTCACAAGTTTGAACTGTGCAGAATCAAAAATTGCAAAAGTAAGCCTCTCAACGACCTACTCAGTTCTGCACTTCAACGTGTGACACGACACACAAAAGTTCTCGCATTATCTAGAAGAGTGATGATTCATGTTTACTGACATAAATTTTATCAACTTATCAAATTTTTAACAACAAAGACTCAACGAGAACCGTTTTAACATAATGCTACAATTCATTTGAGGGTAAAGCTCAAGCTCAATTCAAACTAGTACATTTGGCGGAATATTTTTTTTTTTAAATATTTTTATCCAAGCGTTGGAAGACCGATGCCTTACCCGCTAGAAGAGCGATGTTTCTTCTTTTAATATTTTTAATTTTTCGTTAGAATACCAACACCCTACATGTTGTAAGAGCGACGTTCCTATGTTAAATATTTTTACTTTTTCGTTGGAAGACTGACGCATTACATGTCAGAAGAGCGACGTTTCTTTTTTAAATATTTTTACTTTTTCATCAGATAAGCGACGTTACATAAGCATCGGAAGAGCGACGCTTATTTTTTTTAAATATTTTTACTTTTTCGTTGATAAAGAGATGTTACATAAGCATCAGAAGAGTGACGTTCTAAAATTCGGATGATATATCATCGGAATTGTGACAGTTTTGAAAATGTCGGAAGAGCGACGGTTTGGAAAACGTTGGAAGAGCGCTGGCCTGTAAAACGTCGGAAGATAAATGGTTTGGAAAACGTCGGAAGAGCGACAGTTTGGAAAATTTCAGAAGAGCGACGGTTTGGAAAGTCGGAAGAGCGATGGTTTGGTAAACGTCAGAAGAGCGACAGTTGTTTGGAAACTTCGGAAAAGGTGTCGCTCTTCCAACACTTTATTGAAGTGTCGGAATTGTGACGCAATGGCTAACCACATTTTTCCTGGCCTCAACTGTCACTCTTGCGATGCCTATGTGTCGAAACAGCGATAAATTGGCTGTGGAAAATTGGGCCAAATATGCTAGTGCAACGTCACACGATGTGACACAGCGCGCCCAATTGAACAAAGGCACAAGGGAGAAAACAACATACAGGCCACACGAACGTGCACAAGGCATCCGGGTGCTCACAACATAGAGAATTTGATACCGCTACCCTCAAATGAAATGACTGGACCTGAATGTGTTTCATTGGGCGCCCTCACATGGCGAACCCGAACGAATGAAGGCACAAGGGAGAAAACGTCAAACAGTCCGCTCAAACGTGTACAGGGCACCCATGTGGTCACAACTTAGAAAATTTGATACAGCCTCCCTCAAATGAAATGAGCTAACCCAAATGCATTTCATCAGGTGCCCTTGCACGACGCGACACGAACCGCCCGATAGAACAAAGGAACAAGGGAGCAAACGAAAAATGGGCTGCACGAATCTGCACAAGGAACTTGGGCAGTCACAACTTAGCAAATTTGATACGAACACCCTTAAATGAAATGACCTAAGCCAAACATGTTTCATCGAGTGCCCTCACACAACGTGACACAAAGTACTCGACCAAATGAAGGCACAATGAAGAAAATAGAAAACGGGTTGCACAAATGTGCACAAGGCACCTGGGTGGTCACAACTTAGAAAATTTGGTACGGCCTCCCTAAAATGAAAAGACGCTACCCCAACGCCTTTCATTGGGTGCCCTCATATGACGTGACATGGCATGCTCGACCAAATGAAGGCACAAGGGAGAAAAAAACAAACGGGCTAGACAAAAGTGCAGAAGGGAACCATGTGTTCACAACTTAGCAAATTTGGTACGACCACCCTTAAAAAAAATGACACGACCTAAACGCGTTTCATCTGGTGCTCTCACATGTATTTCCCGATGGAATGAAGGTATCAGGGAGCAAACAAAAAATGGGCCACATGAACGTGCACAAGGCACTGGGGTAGTCACAACTTAGAAAATTTGATACGATCGCCCTCAAACGAAATGATCCGACTTGAACAAGTTTCATCGGGCACCCTCACATGGCATGACACAGTGTGTCTGGCTGAATGAAGGCACAAGTTAGAAAATGGCAAATGGTCCACACGAATGTGCAGAAGGCATCCAGGCAGTCACAACTTAGAAAATTTGATACGGCCACCCTCAAACGAAATGATTAGACCCAAATGCGTTTCATTGGGTGCCCTCATACGGCGTGACAGTGTGTGCCCAACTGAATGAAGGAACAAGGGAGAAAACAACAAATGGGTAGGACCAACATGCACAAGGCACTCAGGCAGTCACAACTTAGCAAATTTGATACATAGCCACCCTCAAATCAAATGGCCCAAGTCGAACTCGTGTCATTGGGCTCCATCACACGGCGCGATAGGGCGCGTCCGATCGAACGAACGCATAAGGGAGAAAACAGAAAAAGGGGACGCAAAAACATGCACAAGGCAACTGGGAGGTCACAAGTTAGCAAATTTGATATGCTCTCACTCAAATGAAATGACCCAACTCAAACACATTTCATTGAGCAGCCTCACAACAGCGTGACATGCCGTGCCCAACCAAACAAAGGCACAAGGGAGAAAACAAAAAATGGGCCACATGAACATATACAAGGCACCAGAGTGGTCACAACTTAGAAAATTTGATACGTCCACCCTCAATTGAAACAACCCGACCTAAACACATTTCATCTAGCGCCCTCACACCACGCAACATGACGCGTCCGACCGAATGAAGGCATAAGGGAACAAACGGAAAATGTGTTGCACGAATGTGAGCAAGGCACCCAAGTGGTCACAACATAGGAAATTTGATACGACCACCTTCAAACCAAATGAGCTGAGCCGAACGTGTTTCATCGGACACCCTCACATGGCGTGACAGGGTGTGCCCAATTGAACGAAGGCCCAAGGGAGTAAACAGAAAATGGGCCGCACGAACGAGCATAAGGCACCTGGGTGGTCACAACTTAGCAAATTTTCTATGACCGCCCACAAAAAAAATGACCTGACCCGAACGTGTTTCACGGGGCATCCTCACACAGAGTGACACAGCCCACTTGAATGAATGAAGGCACAAGGGAGAAAATGGAAAATGGGCCGCATAAATGAGCACAAGGCACCCGGGCAGTCATAACTTAGCAAATTTGATATGGCCACCCTTAAAAGAAACGACCCGACCTGAACATGTTTCATTGGGTGCCCTCACACGACGTGACATGGGGTGCCCAACCAATTAAAGGAACAAGGAAGAAAACAACAAACAGGCCCCATGAATGTGCATAAGGGACTTGGGCAGTCATAATTTCGAAAATTTTATACGGCCACCCTCAAACAAAATGACCCGACCCGAACGCGTTTCATCGGGCACCCTTGCACAGTGTGAAACGATGCGCCCGAATGAATGAAGGCACAAGGGAGAAAATGACAAATGCGCCCCTCAAACATGTACAAGGCACCCGAGCAGTCACAAATTAGCAAATTTTATATGACCTCCCTCAAACAAAATGACTGGACCTGAACGTGTTTCATCGAGCGCTCTCGCATGGCATGACATGACCCGCCTGACCAAACGAAGGAACAAGGGAGAAAATTGAAAATAGCCTACATAACCATGCACAAGGAAATCAGGTGGTCACAACTTAGTAAATTTTATACAACCACCCTTAAACGAAATGACTTGACCCAAATGCATTTCATCGGGTGCCCTCACATTGCACGACACAATGCGCTTGATTGAACGAAGGCACAAGGGAGAAAATTATAAAATGTGCCACACGAATGTGCACAAGGCACCCTGGCAGACACAACTTAGAAAAATTGATAAGGCCTCCCTCACAATGGCGTGACACGGCGCGTCCGAATGAACGAAGGCACAAGGGAGCAAACAGAAAACAGGCCACATGAACATGCACAAGGCATTCGGGAGGTCACAACTTAGCAAATTTGATATGACTACCCTCAAATAAAAAAACCCAACCTGAACGTGTTTCATCAGGCACCCTCACATGGCACGCCTGATTGAACGAAGGAAAAAGGGAGAAAATAGAAAAAGGGGTTGCATGAACATTCTCAACGCACCTGGGTGGTCATAACTTAGAAAATTTGATATGGCCACTCTCAAATAAAATGACCCGAGCCAAACACATTTCATCGAGCTCCTGACACGCCATGAGAGTGTGTGCCCGACCAAATGAATGCGAAAAGGAGAAAACATTAAATGGACCACACGAATTTGCACATTGCACCCGGGCAGTCACAACAAAGAAAATTTGATATTACCACCCTCAAACAAAATGACTTGACCTGAACGCATTTCATCAGGCACCCTCACACGAAGAAAAATGGTGCACTCGACCAAATGAAGTAACAAGGGAGAAAATGGAAAACGGGCCAAACAAACATGCACAAGGCACCCTCAAATGAAATGACCTGACCTGAACGCGTTTCACCAGGCACCCTCACACGACGCCACACGGCGCACACGATCAAACGAGGGCACAAGGGAGAAAACAGAAAACAGGTCACACAAACATGCACAAGACACTCAAGTGGTCACAACTTTGCAAATTATATATGGCTACCCTCAAACGAAATGACCTGACCTGAAGGCATTTCATTGGTTGCCCTTACACAACATGCGTGACCAAAGGAAAGAAAAAAGGAGAAAACAGCAAAGAGGCCACACAAACATGCACAAGGCACCCAACCAATCACAACTTTTCAAATTTTATATGGCCACCATAAAAAAAAATGACTCGAATCGAACGCATTTCACCGTGTGCCCTCACACGGCGCAACACAACCTACCCAATCGAACGAAGGCATAAGGGAGTGAATGTCAAACGGTCTGCACAAACCTCCACAAGGAAACAGGGTGTTCACAACTTAGCAAATTTGATACAGCCACCCTCAAATGAAACGTCTGACCCAAATGCATTTAATCCGATCCCCTCACATGGTGTGCCTGACTGAACAAAGACATAAGGGAGAAAATGGAAAATGGGTCGCACAAATGTCCACAATTCACCTGGCCAGTTATAACTTAGCAGATTTGATACAATATCCCTCAAACAAAATGACCAAACCCGAACGCATTTCATTGGGTGCCCGCACATGGTGTGACACGACATGCCCGAACGAACGAAGGCACAAGGGAGAAAATGGAAAATGAGCCCCACAAATGTGCACAAAGCACCCGAGTGGTCACAACTTAGAAAATTTGACACAACTACCCTCAAACGAAATGACCTGAACTGAACATGTTTCATTGAGCACCCTCACACCGCGTGGCCGACCAAACAAAGGCACAAGGGATAAAATAAAAAAATGGCCGCACGAATGTGCACAAGGCACCCAGGTGGTCACAACTTATAAAATTTGATACAATTGCCCTTAAACGAAATGACCTGACCTGAACACATTTCATCGGGCGCCCTCAGACAGTGCAACACGTCACACCTGAAAAAACAAAGGCACAAGGGAGAAAATAGAAAATAGGCTGCACGAATGTGAGAAAGGCACCCAGGTGGTCACATCTTAGCAAATTTGATACGGGCACTCTCATACAAAATGACCTGACCCGAACACGTTTCATCGGGCGCTATCACACGACGCGATATGATGTGGCTGAATGAACAAAGGAACAAGGGAGAAAATGGAAAATGGGCCGCACGAAGATGCACAAGGCACCTGGGTGGTCACAACTTAGCAAATTTGATACAACTGCGCTCAAACTAAATGATCTGACCCGAACACATTTCATCGGGCGCCCTCGCACGGTGCGAAATGATGTGCCCGACTAAATGAAGGCATAAGGGAGAAAATGGAAAATGAGCCGCACGAATGTCCATAAGGCTCCCGCACGGTCACAACTTAGAAAATTTGATACAACCACCCTCAAACGAAATGACCCAACACGAATGCATTTCAAAGGGCACCCTCGCATGACGTGACATGACCCACCCGATCGAATGAAGGAACAAGGGAGTAAATGGTGAACGGGTCAAATGTACGTGCACAAGGCACCTAGGTGGTCAGAACTTATCAAATTTCATATGGCCACCCTCAAATGAAATGACCAGACATGACTGCGTTTCATCAGGTGCCCTCAAATGAAACGACTTGACGCGAACACGTTTCATTGGGTGCCCTCACACGGCGCGACACGACACCCATGACTGAATGAAGGAACAAGGGAAAGAATGAAAAATGGGTCGCAGGAACATGCACAAGGCACTCGAGCATACAAAATTTATAAAATTTGATACGACCTCCCTAAAAAAAAACGACTCGACATGAACGTGTTTCATCGGGCGCCCTCAAACGCCGCAACACGACATGCCCAGCTGAATTAAGGCACAAGGGTGAAAAAGGAAAATGGATCACATGAATGTGCATAAGGCACCCAGGTAGTCACAACTTAACGAATTTCATATGGCTGCCCTCAAACAAAATGCCCCGACCATACCTGACCCGACACGACTTATCTGAGCCAACACACCCGACCAAACGAAGGCACAAGGGAGAAAATGGAAAACGGGCCACACGAATGTGCACAAGGCACTTGGGCGGTAATAAATTAGAAAATTTGATATGACCACCCTCAAACAAAATGACCCAACCCAAACACATTTAATCGGGCACCTTCACGCCGTGCGACATGGGGCACCCGACTAAGCGTAGGCACAAGGGTGAAAATGGAAAACAAACTGCAAAAACATGCACAAGGCACCTGGTAAGTCATAACTTACCAAATTTGATAAGGCTACCCTCAAACAAAATGACCAGAGGTGAACTCGTTTCATAGAGTTCCCTCACATCGCACAACAGGTCGTGCCATTCTAAATGAAATCACAACGAAGAAAACGGAAATTAGGTCACACGAACATGCACAAGGCACCAGGGCAGTCACAACTTAGCAAATTTGATATAGTTTTTCTCAAGAAAAACAACTTGACCTGAACTCATTTCATTAGGTGCCCTCACACTGTGTCACATGCCGTGCCCAACCGAACGAAGGCAGAAGGAAGAAAATGGCAAACGGGCCACACGTACGTGCACAAGGCACCTGGGTGGCCACAACTTAGAAAATTATATATAGCCACCCTCAAACACAATGACCCGACCCAAACGCATTTCATCAGGCACCCTCGCATGGTGCGACACGGCGCGCCCGACCGAATGAAGGCACAAGGGAGAAAATGACAAACGGAGTGGGAGAACGTGCACAAGACTATCAGGCGGTCACAACTTAGCAAATTTGATATAGCCACCATCAAATGAAATGACCTGACCTAAACTCATGTCAACAGATACCCTCACACGGTGTGACACAACTAGCCTGACTGAATGAAGGCACAAGGGAGAAAATCACAAACGGGTTGCATGAATGTGCATAAGGCACCCAGGTGGTCACAAATTAGAAAATCTCATACGGCTACCCTCAAATGAAATAACCAAACCCGACCATGTTTCATCATATTCCCTCAAATGAAATGACCCAACCCATACACCTTTCATTGGGCACCCTCGCACGACGTGACATGGCGCACTTGAACGAACAAAGGCACAAGGGTGAAAATGAAAAACGGGCCACACAAACGTGCACAAGGCACCCGAGCGGTCACAACTTAGCAAATTTCATATAGATGCCCTCAAATGAAATGACCGAACCCAAACGCGTTTCAATGGGCACCCTCACACGACGCGACACATCCCTCTCGAACGAACTAAGGCACAAGGGAGAAAATAGCAAATGGACCAAACAAATGTGCACAAGGCACCTGGGTGGTCACAACTTAGTAAATTTGATATGGCCACCCTCAAACAAAACGACTCGAGCCGAACACATTTCATCGAATGCGCTCACACCATGCAACATGGCGTGCCCGACCAAATGAAGGCACAAGGGAGCAATGAAAAACACGTCGCACGAATGTACATAAGGCACTTGGGAAATCACAACTTAAAAATTTTTATATGACTTCCCTCAAACCAAATGACCTGAGCTGAACGCGTGTCATGGGGCTCCTTCACACAGTGCGATAGGACATGCCTGACTGAACGAAGGCACAAGGGAGAAAATGGAAAATAGGCCACACGAACATGCCCAAGGGACTTGGGCCGCCCTCTAAGGAAATGACTTGACCCGAACGCATTTCATCGGGTGCCCTCAAACGAAATGACCCGACCCAAACGCATTTCATCGGGCACCCTCACACGTCGCGACACAGCGCACCCGACTAAATGAAGGCACAAGGGATAAAATGGAAAATACACTACAAAAACATGCACAAGGCACCAAATTGGTCACAACTTAGCAAATTTGATATGGCCTCCCTCAAATGAAATGACCCGATCGAAACGCATTTCATCGAGCACGCTCACATGGTGAAACACAATGCACATAACTGAATGAAGGCACAAGGGAGAAAATGGAAAATGGGTCACACGAACGTGCCCAAGGCATAGTGGCAATCACAACTTAATGAATTTGATACAACTTCCCTTAAAAAAATGACCCGAACTGAACGTGTTTCATCAGACACCCTCACATAGCACGACACGACATGCCCAACCGAATGAGGCGCAAGCGAGAAAATGAAAAACAAGTTGCACGAACATGCACAAGGACCCTAGGCGGTCACAACTTATAAAATTTGATACGGCCACCATCAAATGAAACGACCCAACCCAAACGTGTTTTATCGGGTGCCCTCACACTGTGCGACACAACGAGCTCGACCAAACAAAGGCACAAGTGAGAAAACGTAAAACGGGCCACACAAACATGCACAAGGCACCCGAGCAGTCAACACTTAAAGAATTTGATAGAGCCACCCTCAAATGAAATGACCAGATATGAATGCATTTCATCGGCTGCCCTAACATAGCGCGACAGAGTGTGCCCAATCAAACGAAGTCATAACAGAGAAAATGGAAAATGGGTCACATGAATGTGAAAAAGGAACTCAGGTGGTCACAAATTAGCAAATTTGATATGAGCACCATCACACGAAATGACCCAATTTGAACGTGTTTCATCGGGTTCCCTAACATAGCGCCACATGGCGTGCCTGACCAAACGAAGCCACAAGGGAGAAACTGACAAACGGGCTGCACGAACATGCACAAGGCGACCGAGTCGTCACAACTTAAAAAATTTGATACGACTTCCCTCCAAGGAAAGGACCCGACCTGAAAAAATTTCATCGGATGCCCTCACATGGTGTGACACATCCGGCTCGAATAAAAGAAGACACAAGAGAGAAAACGACAAATGGGTCACATGAATGAGCACAAGGAAACTTGGCAGTCACAACTTAGAAAATTTTATACTTCCGCCATCAAATGAAATGACCCGACCCGAACGCATTTCATCGGGCACTCGCGCATGACCTGCCTAACTGAACAAATGCACAAGGGAGTAAATGACAAACGGGTCGCACAAAAATGCACAAGGTACCTGGGTGGTCACAACTCAACAAATTTGATACGGCCACCCTCAATTTAAATGACCCAACCCGAACCTGTTTCATCGGGCACCCTAAAATGAAACAACATGACCTAAGAACGTTTCATTGGGCATCCTCACATGACGTGACATGATGTGCTCGATCGAACGAATGCACAAGGGAGAAAATGGCAAACGAGTCGCACGAACTTGCACAAGGCAGCCGGGCAGTCACAATTTAGCATGTTTGATACGGCTGCCCTCAAATGAAATGATCTCACCCAAACATATTTCATCAGGTGCCCTCACACTGCGTGACATGACACTCTCGAAAAAATGAAGGCACAAGGGAGAAAACTAAAAACGAGCTGAACAAATGTGCACAAAGCACGTGGGCAATGATAACTTAGCAAATTGATATGGCTGCCCTCAAACCAAATGACCCGAGCCGAACACGTTTCATCTAGCTCCCTCACATGCCACGACAGGGAGTGCCCGATCGAACCAAGGCATAAGGGAGAGAACAAAAAAGAGGCCGCATGAATGTTCACAAGGCACTCGGGAAGTCACAACTTAAAAAATTTGATACAGCCACCCTCAAATGAAATGACCCAACCTAAACACATTTCATTGGGTGTCCTCACAAGGCGCGACATTGCCCACCCAACCGAACGAAGGTAGAAGGGAGAAAATGACAAATGGGCCACATGAATGAGCACAAGGCACCTAGGCAGCCATAACTTAGAAAATTTGATACGATCGCCCTCAAACAAAATGACCTGACACCAATGCATTGCATCGAGCGCCCTCACACTGCACGACACAATGCGCTTGATCGAATGAAGGCACAAAAGATAAAATCAAAAACAGGTCACACAAATGAGCATAAGACACCCGTGTGGTCACAACTTCGCAAATTTGATACGGCCGCCCTAAAATGAAACAACCTGACCTGTGTTGGGATCATGTGATTTGGACGATTGGTAAACCAAATGACAAGGAGACTTATACACCAGTCTTTAGAGCTCTAAGATCTAGCCCTCCTAGTCTTAGAGAGGGATCTCTCAATATATTTCCAAATATATGACTTGTTTGCTTTGAAAAGGGTTGATTTTAGGCTAGTTATTAAGCATGAGTTTGTTTGATTATTTTGTGGGACATGACGATCTAGGCACCATAGATAGAAAAGGGAAATCTCTAAGTTATTGGGAAATGGAGTAAAATGGAGGTTTGTAACAATTTTGTAGATGAATTAGAGATATCAAAGGGAAAATCTAACTTGGATTTTGGATCTACAAAGTTTTTGGGTGAAATGAAATGGACATCAAGTATTTAGAATGAAAAATAGAACTAAGGGCAATTAAGAATCCTTAATTATATGTACTCTTCAACAAAGGGACTTAAAGCATCATTTGAACATAAAGAAGTATTTTATAGACAGGGCTAACCATGAATTCTACAAATTACACTTCAGCAAATAACAATTTCAAGACAAACTTTCAAAATGAACTCTAAGAGTCGAGGAACACTATATTTCATCAAATATTTCACTCTCAAGGATAAGAAAACATTCAAGAATCACAAATAACCACATTCATAGAAGAGGGAACTTCTAAACATCTGTGACTGCAATTATGAAGATCTTCAAAACAATTATTTGAGCAAGTACAAAGGGTATGATCAAAACAAACCTCTTTATCAGACTTTGGACAATGGTACTTTGAAGGGAGACTTCAAAAACATTTTTTTTTTTAAGTGTCTACAAGAAGCAAGGAAAACCATAAATCATCTTGAGGGAAATTGTATTACACTATTCTTGAAATAAAAAAGCTTAAGGGTTTAAAAGCAATTAAACTACTCAATCAAACATTCAGCAGATGAAAACATAAAGACAGTGAAGAGTAAACAGGTCTAAGGTGCTTCCAGGAGACATTTCTTAGCCTAAAAATTTTACTCTAATGCAAGAAAGAGATGATGAAAACATAATGAAAACAAGGAAAAAATTAAATGGTTTAGAATAATTCACCAACAACCAAGATTAGGGATCCAATGGCAGAGATTTATCTATCCACGAATAGGTCAAAACATCCACAAGTTCCAGTACATCAACTTCTCTTCAATCTCAGCAGAACTATGTATTACTTCAAAGAGTTACCAAAATTCCCCCCTCGTACAATGAGTTTGAATGTAGTATTTATGCTGCAAATGAGGAGGTGAAAACATCTAGGGTTCAAAATGTCATTAATGACATAGTAAATGCACTCCCATCCTTCAAAAAAACCATGCAAGGCATAAGGTAGGAGTGTTTCTCAACTAATCCTCTATGTATTAAATCTGTTTTCACTTCCCTAGGATAAAATAGCTAAAAATATTGACTTTGAGGCTCTTTCTGTCTTTTACAATAACTATCTGACAGTTTATAAAATATATTTTTGTGTAATAACTACCAATTTTCCCTTTGGGATATAAAGTAAGTGAAAGGTGTCACTTTTGATTTATTAGGTGAATAATTTCCCCTTTGATGTATCTAGGACTATCTTTAAGCCTAAGTTCCCTTGATTTTATCATTAAAATTGCATTTTTAAGGCCCTTTAGCCTTGATCTGCATTTTTAAATTAATCTTCTTTAATGTCCTTTAACACTTCATCAGATTTATTTTAACCTTTTAATCCTCTATTGCGTGGGCCTGTAATTATCCTTTTGTTGACTATATTCACCTTTAAATTGATTTTAACCTTGAGACTGTGCGATAAAACTTTCTAATCTTTGGTCTTTGTGTGAAATCCTTATTCTTCAACCTTCTCTATCTTTGTTTCTTTACACTTTTCCTCTTGACATGGACCAGTTTTTAATCCCCTTTCATTGGTTCTTGGTCTTTAACCCTTTGTTTCTTCCACTGTGCTTTTCCTTTCGTTGTTTTGGACAGAGGACCTTAATGCATGGGGGTTTGATTTGAATAATAAATTTTCATGCAACGTTTGATTAAAAGACCCAGATTTATGCCCTGGAAATTTCCTTTCTTCATTTAATAGTCTTCAACGGATGATGATCTTCGACCCTGTCCCTTTACAGACAATGGGAAGGGTTTTTACCTTTAAAAATACCATCAAACCTGCACAAGACAAAGAAAATGTTAATAAAACCATGCAGGGACAGAAATATTGCTTCGAAGTCTGGTAGAGGAGGTTGCAGAGAGGCAGAATGCATGGAGGAAGGGTTTTGATGGCGGAGGGAGAAAAAAAGGTTTTAAATAGTTCTGGCATGAAAATGGGCACAGGTGGTTTTGGAAAACCATTGGTGGTTTTCAAGCGACAAATGGGTGGTGAGTGGTTTGTGTTGAATCGAACACGTTCCAATTATGACGTGCCACATGTACTCCGCAATACCACTGGTCTCATACGACTTTTGGTTGTTAGACCTCGGACGCAGAAATCGCACGATATGCGATATCGACTGTTGGATGAGAAAGGGTGGATCCGACGATCGGGAGAGCAACGTGATGGGAAAGGTGCGCAGGCGGGGAAATAGTGGAAGCCATGTGGCAGCGAGCGATTGGATGAGGGGTTTCTGTAGTGAATGGTAGACCCTGGTGGAGTTGGGTTGTCATGTTTAAATAATGACCATCGGATCTTATAATATCTATGGCATGGATTGATCAGTAGGGATAAATGGGTTGGAGGTTGGATGGTGAAGGGGAAGGACGGTGACCATTGGATGGTCAGGATGGACGACGGAGATCTATCGAGAAATAACATAAGCGCGGGGAAGTGGTCCTATGGAAGATAACGCGACTAGGAGCCAGGGAGAAGGGGCTTATCACGATAGGCAATCGATAAAGAAGAAAGACTAGGGGGAGGGAGAAAAAAGGGAATTCCAATGCGATGGAGGGGCTAATAACTGAGCAATAGGACACGATCCCGTGGGGGAATATGTGACCAGGCGCTAAGGATAGGGTGCTAATAGCATCGGGGGGTAAAAATTGCAAAGGAAATGCGGGTTCAAAGAAGAAAAGCTGATTTGACAGGGGTTTGGGTGCTTGGTCATAACGCTTGGACATATGGGAAAAAAGGGCCAATTATTTTAAACCCTCAGGGGCTTATACCTTCCAATTGAAAAAGACTGCTTTTTAGGAAAAAGTGGGCTTTTAGGCCAATTTTTAAGATTTTCGATAGTTGAAAAAGGGTATTTTAAACCGTAAAAAGGGGTTTTTGTGGGTTTAAAGGGGCTTTTCATGGGTAGATGAAGGTTGAAATAAGAAGGGAAAAAAAGGGGATCTTTGGAAAATGGGGCCTTAGAAAACAACTTCTTTGGGAACAACAGGATTACTTGGTGGATTTATTTTTAAGGAAATAACAATATTTTGAAGGGAACAATGGGCTAAGGAACAATACTGTTAAGGAACAGTAATAGGGAACAACAATGGTAAGGAACAACGCTGCTAAGGAACAACAATCCTAAGGAACAACAGTTTAGGGAACAACATTGCTAAGGAACAACATTTTTAAGGAACAACAAGATAACCATTTTAGGAAAAATAGATGAATATTTTGGTGAAATGACAGACTTGGAAAGATGAAGTTCGTGAGATTTCTAGAATTCATAATGTTTTTTACAATTTTGTTCTAGAAATCTGGGTTTTTCAAGTTTAGTCATCTTTGGATAAAATCTGATTTATGGATGACTAACAGTGGCTCCATTTGGGGAGGACAACTATCCTTTTAGGTGTCCAAAACTTCAGTTTATAGATCTCTGGTTTTAGTAGATCAGTGCCTTATCCATTGGGCAGATTTCTTCTTTTCTTGCTGATCCTTTTCGGAAAAGGACAACCTTTATCAATCTGCAACATGTAGTTTCTTCAAAACAACATCTCTACCTACCCAACCTTACTTGTTCTAGCATTTTTTCTTCTTCCTTTGAGTGCATTTGAACTAGAAAACTCTTTGACATTTTATTTTTGAAAACAGAAACAAACTATCTAATCCTATCCTTATTTCTTCCTTAAGTTCATATTAAACTGTTGAACCCATTAATTCTCTACCTTAGCAACTATATGTCGGGATTAAACTGTCTGGCAGATTTTATTCTCTATTTTCTAAAACAGAAATTTAAAAATAGTCAAATCAGGAATAGATTGTCTGATCTGCTAGGGCGTTTATGGCTGTATGTACAAGCTGCACATAGACTTTATTTGCATAAAATGAAACAAAATTGTGAAGGCTTAAGATTTGAAACTTAAAGACATCCTTCTATTATTTCTGAGCTCCGATTTGGATCTATTTAGAGCTATATCCTTTCTATCCTAATCTATTCTACTGATAAGCCAACTCTAAAAACTCTTATCAATCTGCACTTCTACTAACTTATCAACATAAATTTAAAGAATGTTCATCCATGATTAGGCTAGATGACTGAACAATATATCATTTTTTAATCAACAGTGGCACTTAGATTTGCTCACTTTCATAAAATTCCCTTTTTTGGGTATGGGGATGTACCTCTTTTGAATCTGCCCTCTTTTCCTTTTCTATTTTTTGTGTTTTTTCTTCTTTTTTCAAATTGAAACAGCAATGTTATACACAATGGAAAACATAAAAACTTTGAAATTTATGACTTTTGGCAAAAATAGTGCTTGAGCATCTTGCCATTGACAGGACCTCCAAATAAATCTTTTCCATTCAACTCTTGCAGAGAGAAATCATTATGACCCCTGATAGAATGAATAATATAGGGACCTTTCCACAGATTTTCAAATTTTCCATGTTTTCCCTTTCCCTCCCTTCTAGAATCCCACTTTAGAACTATATTCCCAAATTGGAAATCATTCTCTTTAGTCCTTTTGTCAAATAATTTCTTGATACTCTCCTACACTGTTTGTGTTCTTTTGTACACTTCCTCTCTACTCTGCTCTAAATGAATGGTCTGATTTATCCTTCTCTGCATATCATTTTCCTCAGATTGTACTTCTTGGAGCAGTTTCATGACTGTAACTCCTAAAGAGGTTGGGAAGACTGCATCCATGCCATAAACAACCTGATAGGGGGACATATTTATCGAATTTTTGGTGGTTAATCAATCAGCCCATAAAGCATGAACAAGCTTACTATGCCATGATTTCTGATTCTGCTCCAACAGTTTTTTGATAATATTTACAAGGCTTTTGTTGGAGGATTCAACTAATCCATTTATTTGGGGATAGTAGGCAGTGGAATGACCCAATGTAATATGATATTTATAGCAAAAGTCAATCATTTTCTTATATTTGAAGGCAACAACATTGTCTGTGATAATTTTTATTGAACAACCAAATCTGGATAGTATGTTGGTTTCAAGGAACTTGATAATGACAGAGTTAGCAGCATTCCTAGAGGGTGTGGCTTCTATCCACTTGGTAAAATAATCAATGGAAGTGAGGATCCACTTATTTTTGGCTGATGATGATGGGTGAATTTCCCCAATGAAGTCCAAGCCCCATTGTTGAAAGGGAGCCTCAACACTGATGGGATGTAAGGGTAAGGGTAAGAGTTTTCTTTTGCCATAAAAAATTTGACACTTATGGCAATACATGACAAGTTTCTGAGTATCCAGGAAAAGGGTGGGCCAATAGTAACTAGATCTAAGGATTTTATTTGCTGTGGTCTTCTAGTACATATGTCCTCCACATTCTCCCTCATGCATCTCATGCATGATTTTTCCTGCATCAACCTCAAGTAGACATTTAAGAAATATTCCAACAACATTTTTCCAATATAAAACCCCATCTAATGTGCAATAATTCAAAACCTTCTGTTTCAAAAATCTGGCTTTAGTTTTAGAGAAATAAGGGAGGGTATTTAGATAAAGCAACACATATATGATATTAGCATACCAAGGTGAATTTACAAACGTTTCTGTTAGTATGAATCCTTTGTCGATGTGTACGAAAAAAGACCACTTTAGCTACACATAACTAATAGCCCTAACATCAAAAGTGGCTACCAATATCTTCAGATCTGCAGTTAGTTGATCAAGACAAGAGCTGCAAAAAACTAGATCTATGCATAGAAAGACATTAAGCAGTAAAAAGAACGGTTTGCTCCATATATCCAATAGACAAGACAAGAAAAAATTTTGAAAGAATTTTTGTATTAAGGGCACCTGGGAGGAAAACAAGAAGATGTTTCCAATTCTCCTCAATGGGATGGGTTCTTGGAAGTCCTCAGCACTTCAGATCTAGCATTTCTCTCTCCTGTTGGTGTAGAAAACCCAGACAAAGATAGAACTCAAAGGGAGCTCACACAGCAAATAATGGAAAATTTGACAATGACAATGGCTCAAAGTCAAAGCAAGAGTTTAGATCCAGAGTGATCTAATAGGCAACAAAAGGTAAAGAATGGTAGGAAAAACCCTCCTATTTATAACAAAATATTGGGTCATTCTAGATCTTGGTGCATGATTAAAATAATGTTAACCAAATCTAGACCCACCTTTTATGGAATATTTTATTATATTTGTTGGAGGGAAAAAGTATTTGACTTGGGTAAAATCCCTTTATTTGTTAATAATAAATAAATAAATGATTTATTTATCTTTTTAAGGAAGTGGTTGAAGGATAATTAAATAAATAATGATTTATTTAATTATTTGTGGATGATTTGGTCATATTTAACAAGGAATAATATCTAAATAAGATTTAAATAATTATTCCTAGAAAATAATAAGATAAATAAAGGTTTATCTAATTAATTTCTTTGTTTTGGGTTAAACATGACTAGGAATAATAATTCAATTATGGTTTAATTAATTATTCCATGAGGAAAATCAAACAAATATAGGTTTTTTTAATATTTCCTTTTGGGGTTTCCTGTTTAGACCATAAACAACCTAATAAATGTGGTTTATTAAGTTATTTTACATAGTGAAAGCAATTTTACTTAGGGTAAAATTGGTCTTACATGGTGTACTTGGGTCCATCTAATGATGATAGGTTAGATGACCAAAAAATGGTGTAACAGATTGCCCCCCAGCATGCGAGTGTTAGGAGAAAATCTTATGACCGAAGTACGTTGTAAGAACTCAATCACCAGACATCAAGAGGGAAGTCAGAGTGAGAAATGTGAGGTAGACTAAGGTGTTGAAGAACTAGAACCTGAGGAGACGAGACTTACAAGTGAAACAAGTATCTTTTATGAGAGGGTACTTGTGCTAAAGGCGGCGGGGGAGGCATACCTATGCCCGCCGAGACAAAGTACAAAAGAATAGTGTGTCCAGTAAACAAGGGACCGAACCATAAAGTACAGCTGGCAGCATGGTAAAGAACTGGAGTAAAAATACAATGAAAGATCCCCATACATGTTGTGCACAGGATAACATCTTCTATTATACAATAGTATACGAGGTACATGAGATACAAATACAACCCAAATGCCCACAGCAAGTAAGGAAGGGGGCTATGAAGCCTGACCGATACATGCAAATCAAAGAGGCGCTGCAAGCGGCTAAGGCCGACATCATCAAATATATGGAGCTGCATCGAAGGCTGCAATGAAGAGGTCATCCGGGCATGTGGGGGGCTACCTGCAGGGCCACCCCCTCAGGAGGGCTGAGACATCTCACACACACCCAGGAATCACCAAGAGCTACTGCTGCATCACTGAACCATCAAGTCTACGGATCCTGATCATGCTGAAAGGAGCTGGAGTGGAGAAACAATCAAGTCAAAGGGAAATGAGAGATCCCTTTGCCTGATCCGAGGCACCGAACAAGAGTGGAAGCTGGAACCAAGGTGCACCGCCCTCTAGACCTGTCTTCTGGAATGAAGAAGCTGATGTCGACAGAAGGAGGTCCACCATAGGTGAGGCAATGAGAGATCCTCAACTAAGGCATGAGAGAAAATAGTAGAGCAACAGACAAACTAATACCAATGATGATGGTGGAATGGAGGGGACTGAGTAGCGAATGGACGACTTCCCTTGCTAGAGCATAAAGGGCATGAATGACATGGCAGCGACTGACACAATATCATCAGGGATAAGGGACAGTGGGACTGAAGGCCATAATGTGCGACACAAGAGAGAAACCAAGCAATGAGGGATGGAAGACTATAGCGGGGTACAAAGGGACTCGGGATAGACTCCATGAATGCAATGATGACTCCACTTGGATGCTCTAAACAAGGGCGACTCGATGGTTCTTCCACACAGTAAAGGTCCAATGGGGGACCATGAAAACATGAGTACAAGATGGTAACTCACGACGAAAATCAACATGAACAAAGACAAGTAAGGAGGCAAAGTGGTGTCCCAAGTACAAGTGTTATAAGTGAAGAAATGCGATTTTAAGGAGAGGTGAAGTGACCCATCTTGGACAAAATGTGTCGTGGTGAAGTATAAAATCACAAAAAACTAACAGATACCCATTTGAGGGCTCGGTGAGAGCTTTCCAACGGTGCAGATGGTTTGTCAAATGGAGCTACGGTATGGTCGCAGCAGGCGAAAGAAGAAAAAAGGGTTCTCTTTTAATAAGGCAGTTTTCCCTCCAAATCCACTCATTTTCTAGTGTTGCTGTGGTGAATGTAGAGAGGAGAGAAGGCCCTAAATCTTGCGACGAGCGTAGCAGACAAACCGAACATTGGAATCGAGATCCGTAAGTGGCAAGTAAGAGGCCTAACCTTACTCTTTCATTTTGATGGATTGAAAGTTCAGATTAGGGCCCAGAATCTCAGGAACAACCCCCCTTTCATCTTTGCGGCTGGGTCGCACTTTTTGGGCCAAAATCTACGACCTGGGACGCAGGTTTTGAGCCAAAAGTGCAACCTGTCCCAGGATTTGGCAAAAAAGTGTGACCTGGAAGATGAGGGGGTTTTAGTGCTGTTTGATGGCTGAGAGTTTGGTTTTTTGTGTTTGGTTACAATATTCCCTATCTGTAGGCTGACAAAGATGATTTTTTTGTGCAGATATGGCAGATATACAGGTGAACTGGAGAGAGAGAGACCTGGGTACATTGCGGGCAGAGATCCAGGCAGATCAGGGTGTCTGTCGTGTGTTGGCCAGGTTTGGGGTGTGCCAAAATTGCGATAGAACCCATTCAGTGAGATCCTGAGAGCCCTTGTTGGCCGGATTATCGGTTATTGGGATCCAGAGCATGAGGTCTTTGTAGTGCAGGGGCGGAGGATCGAACTGACAGTCCAGGATGTGTATTTTCTAACAGGTCTCCCGCCTTTGAGATGATGAGAGCAAGAAGCGAGTGTTGCGCGGGCGGAACATCATGGTGTGTGGAGAGGTAGTGCGGCCCAGGGTCTCCAAGTCGAAAGGGACGCGGTCTGGAGTAGGGGACCTAGAGGCGGAACGGGGAGTGGCCGCGGCGGTGCTGTCCTGGCGACGGTGTTCATCACATCCTTTCACATCACTGGGGGGCAGATGATGATCGTAGAGAGTGTGTTGAGTGGGACCTACTATGGGTGGGCCCAAATGATGTTGGTGTCGTTAAAACGACAGTTGTCGCTTTGCAAGTGGCAAGTGAACCACGATTGCTCGTACGGGACTTTATTGTGCGCCTTCTTCTTTGAGAAGATCCCGACCTTACGACCTCGTATACAGCTTCCAGATGGGGGCCCGAGAGAGCCCAGGATGCGCCGGTGGGGGCGGCTACTGTGCAGAGGCGGAGGAGGGGCGGTCGGGCGAGTGTTTCGACCTGAGTTCTTTGCCCATTGGGATCAGATGCCGTTATACATAGACGACTATCCCTATAGTGGGATGAGTTATTGTGGGGATCCGGACCTGTTAGTCATCAGTATTTTTCACTTGTTAGTGATGACTAGATCTATAGCTGAGTTTTCTAGAAGCTGATCTCCATATGTCAATTTGTCATCTAGAAAACCCTCATAAAACTGTTTTTCGCCTTCCTACTTTCCAGCCTGCACATGTCAAGGTGAAACCTCATTATCAGTATCCCATCTAGCTTTAGCCCTACTAGTCTGCCCATCAGCTCTAAAATGACAATCCAAGTCTGTCTAAAAACCTCCCCTAAGTTAGGAAGTGGCGTTTTAAGGCATTTTACCCTTGGCAACCATCAAAAGGCCAAAAAAACCTCCATATGCTACAGACCAATCATGACAGACCTCCCACTCTGCAAATGAAATTGATCACAGCCCTATGTCGTGCCACTTACACACCCCTAAGTCTCAACAATGCATAGACCACAGTCTCAAGCTGATTTTAGGTGTTTTACAGTGTTTTATGGATTTGAAAAAGACAGGAAACATGTCATCATCTCAGAAGAAATTTTTTGAATCTACATTTAGAAGAACAGTTGCTTCTCAATGTAAACATGAGCCTGAGATATATCTGCAAAACAGAGAGTTTCTCATAAAAACCTGGCAGCTCCATTCAGCATGAAAACACAGAAGAAGAAAGACAACACTGTCAAACAGACTTGTAATTTGTCATGGCCAAGAACCTCCTTCATCTATAAGCAGAGGGTTAAGGCGCCTCCTTCATCCACAAGCAGAGGGCGATGGCTAATATTGATTTGAAGAAATTACAAAACTAACTATAAGCATAGGTTTTTTTTTACTAGACAGTGAAACAGTGATTCAAGGTTTCTGAAGGAAAGTGATGATCAAAACAGGGCTAAGATCTGAAATATGCAAGACAAAAGAAAGCAGGGTTTTTGGTCTTATGTCCTAAGAAAGAAGATAAATTGAAATTGCCAGCATCATCATCATGGCGCATCAAAAAAGGACTCCATTGATCAAAGATATCATAAAAAAATATCTCTGGAGGGGTGTTAATATGAATGGCTCAAATCAATGCTGAGAAAGAAGACATTTCAGTAAAAAGGACCTCTATGTGCTTTTATGTTTCTGTTGGGCTATGGGATAAAGTCTATGGTTCCAGATAAACATAGAGACAAGGCAGGCAAGTAGTACACAGCCCCAGATATAAGACATCTTGATATCAGTGAAAGCACCAATGTAAGTCCAGTTGTTGCCGCTACACACCACCACAAAGACAAATGTATCCTTCAGATGCAGTAGGTTTGGTGATTTCAGAACTCCATTAGAAGAAAATGGCTAATAAGAGCTTTGGTGTTTATGAGTAACTCTAGCTGCTTTTACACCTCATATGTTTGTCTCCTCAACACAAGGATATTAAAAGGTTATGATCTGAGTTTTGAAACCTTGGAAAAGCATGTAAAGATAATCAGGTATTTCATAAATGAAAGTAACTCCAATCATAGACAGGTGTCTTTTTAAAAAAATGTTTATCACAACTAGCAAAGGCAATCTGGGCTTTTATTATCAAGAGACATCATCACTGAAAATATTGTTTAAATGTCCAAAAGGGGTCATTTGACATACTGTTAGTTTTGGGAAGCTTGAAACAAATGCAAGTCTTCATTATCCAAGGGAAAAAGATATCATAATGATATATTTTGAGCAGAGAAGTGTATTGGAAAAAGGTGCCCTTCTTAATCAAAAGACCATGGCAAACTCTGAAAAAATGCAGCAAGTTTTTGACACCTACAGTTTGGGAAAAAGTTTGAAGAGACACCTGGAAACAGAAACTGTCAAAACAAGTTAAGAAGACAAGCCCTCTCCTTTCAAATAGCAAAGCAGTTTTTAGTATTTTTTAACAGTTTTAGAGTGGGTTTTACATAATGAATATCACCATCAGTGTTAACAAATGGCAGAGAATGGTCTACAGTTCACTAGGTATTTTTCAAAGTTGTAGCTTTTGTCTTAAAATGTCTCCAAAGGGGTCAACAGCGGCAAAGGTCATTTTTTCAAATATATGAGCACATTGAACAAAGCTAGCATTTGCAAAGTTTCTTATCATGAGAAAAAGTGAAGGAGTCTTAGCTATTATCTCGCAAAGGGTAAGAATTTTGTGTTTTAAATGACAAAGGATTTTAAATGTTTTCATAAAACCTCAATAAGTATATCAAAGGGTTTTCCCTTTTTTCAAAGGAAAGAGGTAAAGACTGCTTCCCACATGTTTTGCAAACTCCAAATGTGAACAAAGAACCCTTTTTGCTGCCCTCAAGACCGGAGGAAAGAATTTTGAACGAAATAACATATTTTTAGAGGTTTTTAACCTCTGTGGCGCGCCTGGAAAAGCGCGCGGCGCTCCTGGAACAAGATTTGCAAAGGGTTGTAACGTGCGCATGGCGCTCCTGTAGCGGCGCGCAGCACTCCTGTTGGTGCTGGTCCTGTCGGCCCGACAGTGACCCGACAACAAAATTTTGCGCGACGTTCTTCACTGTTAAAGCACAGCGCATATGTTCAACGTGCAAAAAGCCTCCAAACTGATTTAAAAGCTGCTCCAACTCCTCAAGAAGCATTGTCATCAAGTTTTGAAGGTATTCTATGTACCCCCCTGCTTTTTGCAAAAATGTTGAGTGGTGGAAAAGAGTTGAAAATCACGATATGAAACGCAGTTTTAAGTTTTGTAGGTTTGTTTGAAAAGTGAGTTCTGTTGTGGTCGTGTTAGTTGAATGGTGAAATAGCCCGAATGGTAGTTCCCTCTTGAATGTTTCAAAAATTATAAGCTACCCTCCAAACAGTTGTTAAACAATACAAACAGTGTCCAAAAGAGAGAAACAGAGTTTTAAAGGGAAAAATAGTGGGTTATTTTTCTTCAAAAACAGTGGTCATTCCACAAGCTTCTTTGACCTTTCAAATATCTCTTCAAGGTGTTGAAGAGACAAAACATGTCTTGACCTTCCAGTTCATAAAACATAGCAGTAAGTAAAGTTACCTTTGGCAGTTCAAGGTATTTTCAAACTAATATGAGAGACAGTGGAGCATAAAGAAGGCATTTTTGTTTGAAGGGGATTTTTATTGTTGAAAGCTACAGACTTTTGTGACCACATAAAAACATTGCAAGAGCTGTCACCTTGTCCTATTTAAAGTGGTCTTTATTGAATGTATGCACTTTGTGATTGGCTATATTTGTGAGTTTTGAAGCCACTGATGGAGTGGCCTACCAACAGGAAGGCAAGGTTTTAAAGCTAAGAGGATTGTGTTTGGCCTTTTTCTGAAAAAGGGTAAGGGTGTCCTACTGCCTAAAAAACCAAATTTGGGTGTCCTTCCATAGAAAAGAATCACTTTGACTGTGTATCTCTATTGACTATGTATTTGGTCTTGAAATATACTGGTTAAATGGCAGGCAAAGGGTAAAAACAGTGGTTTGAAAACAACAGGGATTTTTGTGTTTAAAAGGTCATCTCTGTAAGGTAGAATTAGGAAAAAACCACTGTCACCTCTTTGACCTTAAAACAAGCTGCAGTATTTAAAGCTGACACTACCATTTGTAGATGAATGTCATAAAAAGGCAAAGACAGATCAGTGTGTTGATTGTGAGAAAAGGTTGTTGTTGACTGACTACAGGGTTGTTTTTGTTCACACCAAGACTTAAGGAGCTAGTGACCTTATACCATCACAGTAACTCTTTGACTGTTTAACTTTTATTGACTGTGTTTTCGACCTTGAGTTTACTTATTGAGTAACATACCAAGTGAAAGGCATTATGTTGGAAAGAGGCAGAGGGTGGCATGTTAAAGGAAATTTTAACACTACCTTTGAGACCATTGCTGCTTACAGTAAGTCAATAGGCTAAGACAGATCTTTGTTTGAGGAAGGACATGAAAATGAAGAAAAAGATAAAGAACAGGAAATTGAAACAAAGCAGCAGCATGACAGTGATGAACAAGGAGGCTAAAGAGAAGCGCCTGGCATGGAAAGAGAAGAAAGTCACATCAGCACTTGAAATTTTGGCTTCAGTTTCGGAGCATGTTTCTGAGAACCCTTGAGGGTCATGCACACCAATTTTGAGCCTATTTTAACAACTTTTGGTTTTTTGGCATTTTTTGAGTTTTTGGTCAAAGACTCATAAATTCACCATTTCATTTTGAGGATTCGTCAAGGGAGGAGAATGGTATCATCGGATGCCATAATTTCATGAGCATGTCCTCAGCGATTTTCAGAGCATTTGGAGATCATTTTCCCCCTCAAAACAGCGAAAAAGGCTCGCATTTTGCACACTCTACCCGGTCTATCAGCAGACTGTAATTTTCTGGATTTTTACACACAGGTGCAGATTTGGAGGAATTCTGGGCATCATACTGGAGAAAGTTTAGTTGCGCCAGAAAGTAGACACTCAGAGCTTTCCAACGAGCTATCATGAGCCTCGTTTCAACATCAGGAAAGCTGCCAAATGATTCTGGCAAGTCAGGAGACATTTTGCTGATGAAAATTTGAAGTATTTTTGTAATTTTTGAACCTCTAAAATCTGCTTTTTCCAAATGTGCGTTTAGCTATTTTTGCACATGAAAAATGATGTAAAGTCAATTAAATTCCCTTTTTTAGCATTTTTTAGATATTTTATGAGATATTTTGTGCCTTGGGCTTTGAAAAGCCTCAAGGACAAGTTTAGATATTTATTTTGAACCAATGGCTAGCTAGTTGCCTTGGTTGGTTTTCCTCCTTCTTGGCCTATATATTCCAAGAGGATTCATTGTAATAGAAGGCTGAACTTGAGAAGAGAAGCAATATATTGGTCATATGAGCTTTGGAGAAAATACTTGTGTTATGCTTTTGGATTGCCTCTTGAATGTTCTTGGATGGATGATGAAGGATTGTTGATGGATTCCATGACATGGTAGAATGGTATAGTGTCTCTTTCTTTGTTGTTGTCTTCTAGTTTTCATTCATGATACATGTTTCTTGCTTGCTATAGATCAGTAGAGATTAAATTTGAGATATTCCCATGGAGGCACCTCAAAATTCCTGAATCTTCATAGCTTTTATGTTTTCTTCTTCCTTAGTTGCATTAAATAATTCTTAACTGCTCTTTAATAACTTGAGGATATTGTTGCTAGTTTCATTAATAGTTCTATGCATGTTGAGTAGGATGTACGGTGTGCCCTGCTTACCTATGACTGTCCATAGTTCCATCCATGAAACTATCTCTTTGACTGATTAAGATTATCATTTTGTTTGAACCAAGGAGGCCTAGTCCCGATCTAGCCCTTTGCCTAAAAACTATGCAAATCTTGTTTTTCAAAGTGCCCAATAACTTGAAGTACTGTGTTTAGGCGTTTTGGCATAGTGTTTTGAGTTGTTAGTCCGTCTTATGTGTTTTCCCCAAATTCTGATAGCCATTTCCCAAATTTAGAGGGTCTTATACTTCTATGCATGGCTTGAATGTTTGTTTCTATGTATTGATTAGTTTATAGTTACATTTTGCATGATTAATGGTTTTCCCTACCATGTTTATGTTATCTATTGAACCAGTGATGCTTGAAAATCTTTGTTGTTCACAAACTTGATTTCCATTTACTCCATTTTGCCCAAAGATCCTTTCTACCTTGAATCAAATCGGCCCTTCAATAGCCTTGTATCGTCATCTAATAGCTTTCTTGACTTTTTGACCCCATAGCCCAGTTAATCCACATCTTGTTATCTATTTTATATCTTTGATCAGTTTCACCCCTCACTACCTAAAACAACTTAAAAAACCAAAAACTTACTTCATAACTAGCCTAAAATCAGAACACAATAAACAAACACACATATATCCCTTACGCATATAGAGAGAGCCCTCTCTGAGTCCAGGAAAGCTAGGTCCTCGGGCTCCAAAGCTTGGTTTGATGTTACACTGTCATTTGGCTTGCCAATCAGCCAAATCACAGGACCCTAACAGGACCTGCCACTTCCACCTGGTCGAGTATGGGGACCTGATGGTAAGTGGCAAGTAACTACTCTTTTTTGGGCATGTTAAAGTTAGTGAATAGTAGATATGGTACTGATTCATGTACTTTTGGTACGCAGATATAGCTCCAGTAAAACCGGCCGGATATATGGGACGACCGACAACATAGGGAGCTGAAGGGCCGAGTGGGTCGAGAGTAGCGCGCAATGAGGATGCGGCCGCCCTTCTAGAGGACATCCACCATAGATGCGAGAGGTTGCTGACCGAAGTTTCAAAGCGTGGGTGGCAAGACTTAGACGACCAGTACGTGGAGCCATGTATTGGTCTACCCTCGGAATGGCGAGGTGTCATGCGGCGCATGGCGATGGCCGATCAAGGCATACGTGATCTACGAGCTGCAGGAGTAGAGCCATTGGCTTGGGATCCGCCAGATAGTGAGTAGGTGGGGGGCATGTGGTGCCCCCTAGTGTGTATGTAGGGGCAGGTGGTGCCCCCAATTTTGAGTTTTTGTAACATGCGATGGGCATGTCATATGTATCAGAGTAGATGGACTCTAAACACATGTTTTGCGACACATATTATGGATATCCATCTTTGTTAATGATTATGAATGTTATTGTCTTGTATGAAATGCGTGTGATAAATGCCAATCTAGAACATGGTTTGCAATACTATCTGCATAGTGATTCTGTTCTCGAGGTACATGGTTGAAAGTTATGGTTTCAAATTCAAGTATCAAGAGTTTCACTTGTAAATATCGGCTAAAAAGCACAGGGTTATGCACACGATAAACACCATTTAGTTGCATGACAAGAAGTAGGGAATCCAAATGAACATGCAAATGGAGGATGTGATGAAAGAGGGCATCGGCTAAGAGACCACGCACTGCATCATATTCGGCCTGATTGTTGGTGGCAGTACCAATGAAGACCCTGTTTGAGAGAACAAGGGCATGCAAGGGGGTGAAAATGGCCCAACCTGCCAAGGCTAGATTCTGGGAGTAATGACTTGCATCATCGGCGTAACCGATATAGGGTGGGGACGGGAGGTCCTACGGAATGGTGTTACAAGACAACAAATGGGGGGAGGAGATGCAATGACGGCAGAGTGAGTGTACAGAAGACATCGAGTGGCAACTGCGGGAGGGAGTGTGATGAGCAGGATGGCCATGACTCATATACAAACTAGAGGGTGATATATGAGGGCTGTAGGAGGCATGGCGGGCACTCGGGCTGCGGAGATCAATAGAGATACGGGTGGAGTGATCTCGTGTATGGGCAGAAAAGAGGGGGTCAAGGGTGGTCGCTGAAGGGGAGTCAGGTGAAACAACAGGGGAGGATGCAAAGGGACTGTGCTCCAAGGGTCTCACAGAGGATAATAGGTAAAGAATGGTCGTAGTAGACTCCGTCATCTGAACATCAGGGGGGGGGATGTCGATGGGAGCGGGGGGATCCTCAAGCTGGCCCGAAGCATACTGCGCGAGTATGAGAGAGGCGGATTGTTTTTGTTCAACCTCATACTCTCGGACTACTTATAAAGAGGCGCGGTAATGCATCAGGTGAGGACAATGGTGGGTGTAATGGCCATGCACACCACACAAAGCACAGGGTTTGCTAGTGTGAATAGTTTTTGGGTTCTTGGTTACGGATGAGGACGGAAGAGAAGGGTCAGAGACCGTAGAATCAGGGAATGCAACTTTAACCATGGGTTGAATGCGGGGCAACTTAGGACAAGTATGGGTGGCATAACTGACGACATCACACAAGGAACAAGGCTTGGAGGGCGGAGGTGGAGTAGGGTCAGTCGGAGTGGCCATGTCTTTAGATGCCTCCTTGCGAGATTTGCCTTTCTTTACTGGAGCTGTCACCATGGGGGTAGGGTCCTGGGGAGGCGCAGGGGGCACGGTAGCGATGGAGGAAGTGAGGGGGACTGGTTGAACTGGTGTCAAAGCAAGATAGGGTTTAGGGTGACCAGGAGGGGTAGCGGCTGGAGGTTCAAGGTACCAGACGAGTATACCTAGGGTCAGGCTAGGGAGAGAGAGGGTGGCCATGACGGGGACCGAATAGACTCTGGGAGGGGGAGCCAGGAACGGTATCTGACCAGCGGGATAATGACCAGGAGGAACGGCTCCGAGATGGTTAAGGCCTAGGGGAACCGATCCAGGGGGATAAAGGGGTTCAGGGATACCAGCTGTAGGAGAAGGGCCAGAAGGAGGAGGTCCGGCTAGCGGAGATGAAGGGCTAGGAGCGGGTTGTGGTGGGCGAGGTTGAGTCTGAGGTTGCTGAATAGCCGAAGCGGGTCGCTTAAGGGCAGCCCGAGACGATTGCATCATGCAAACATTCGACAAGCTGGGATCAGAGACAAGAGGAGGGGGGAGACCAGGAAAAGTTCCAAGCAGGGAGGAATCTTTGTAGACGCCGGGGGAGACACTAGTCAAGGAATCGACGGTTTTCTTATTGGCTACAGAAGAGATGGTCGTCTCAGGGGAGGTATGAGACTTTGGCTCATGATAGGTCAACTGGTCGATGGTGACTATCTTCCCATTGTGAGGAAAAGACATCTTGCGAAAAACCGCGGATGGGACAATAGACATGGCGTAGGTGTAGCTTTGCCCCAATAGAATGTTGTAGTCTAGAGAGGCGTCGATGACTTCGACGTCAACGCAAACAATCTTACCAGCAAGGGTGATAGGACAATTATGAAAAAGGCCAATGGGCTGAGAGGCGTGGCCATCCCACGCTCGAAGGGTGATCATGGAAGGGGCCAAGTCAGGAGATCTGAGTTGCTTCCAAACCGAAGCAGACATCACACAGGTGGATGCCCCCTCATCAATTATACATCGAGAAACGTTGGCATTCTGGATTTTGACTGGGATTTGGAAGGCGACGGAAGCAGGAAGAGGAGGATGTTCTGATTGATGGGCATCGAAAACAATCATTTGGTCATCAGCAGGATCTAAAGTGCCCACGGAAGATAGCAGAGCCTTCTTTTGGGAAGGGCACGATTGGAGGAGTTCCAATGTGGAAATGGCAGCAGGAGATTGCACCAAATCATCTACTATGCTATACGAATGAGTAGCTCGACCAGAAGCAGCATTTCGACGTAATGGTCCTTTAGGAATCTTGGTATGAACCTCAACTTTTGGTTGAGGAATATGTAAGGGGCCAATGGATGTCGAAAGAGGCTCTGTAGAACCTGAAGAAGGGGACTCAGGGGCAGACTGAGCGGGAGGCTTGGGGTACTGGCGAGACCGAGTTTGAAGGTGAAGGTTGACGGTTGGGGAAGGATCAGAATTCATCATGAGGATCTGGTAATCAGAGGAACCAGAAGGGGAAGGTTGAGTGGCGGCCTGTCCGTTAGGTGGTTGGGCAGCCATGAATCCTTACTGAGGGAAAGGATCAGTAAACACAGCTGGTTGAGTAGTGGCCACATTAGGGGGAGCATGAGGGGAGGCATGTTGTCCTCGCAATGTGGCTTGAGACTCCCACAACTGCTGCATATGTGGTAAGAGGGGACAATCGTGGGTGTAATGACCATAAACACCGCAACACAAACAAGGCTTATTTGTGCTAAGAGACCTGTCCGGCTTGGGCTGAGTGCCCTGTTACTAGTTAGCAGTGTTAGGGTCAATACCTTGAGGATTGGGCCCACGAGTACCAGGGGCAGATTGGTTTGGATTGCATCTCCGCCTTCTTTGAGAAGAAGGAGGATTAGTCGCACCCTGCTGTGCAAATACTTTCCCTGGAGGGGGCTGTAGGTGCGGTTGCGGGGTTGGAGGAGGCAAGGGAGATAGAAGCACATATGCTAGAGGAGCTGGCGCACCAGGCTGCAGATAAGGGTAATGGTTAGGTTGGGAAACATTGAGGTAAGAAGGAGGTTGGGAAAAAGGATGAGGCATGCCGTATCCTGGATACATGCTACCTGGAGGGGGGAAAGTGCTAGAGGTACTGGCCCCTCCCTGAGGGAGACCATAGCCCATAGGAGGTTGAGCATACAGATGAGAAAGGGCTCCAACGATACCGTCAGCAGAATGAGATGCCCCTGGGGCGTTAGCACCTCCGGGCCTGGGGAGGTCAGGAAGGACGGTATAAACATAACCAGACTGAGCATAGATCAGGTCATATTTCAAGGTTATTTGGAGGGCGGATTCTTCGGTTTGAGGGAAGTGGGAGGCGACATATTTTCCAGTGGGAGCTAAGAGAGTGCAAAGGAACCAGTCCATATAAACCCGATCTTCGAAGGGGGGAGCTCGACATAAGCTTCGTCTGCGCCGCCATTCCTGGATGTGAGTGGAAAGGCGGGTCGAAGAGGTTTGCTTGAAAGAGGTCAAAAGCTTCGTACCAGTATCACATCGGAGAGGGAGCTGGAAATAAGATAAAAATGCTTGGGCAATGGTCGCAAAGGTGGTATGGGAAGAGGTGGCTTGGTCAACATACCATTTGGAAGCTTCGCCGGTAAGCGTGCATTGTAACAACTGAAGATAGATGGAATCATCGGTAATGGAATTGGAGGAACACCACATGTGGAAAGATCGGACGTGATTGGTTGGATCTTCTCC